>JAESIW010000154.1:287574-417820 GCA_016802295.1 Brachionus rotundiformis
CAGCCACTAATAGAGGAAATGATTTGTTGATCAGCACTTTATCTACCAGGTATCCAAGTATAATAGACAAAAATACTATCCCGTATATTCGTACTTGGCTTAGTGCGAGAAACGATTTGGAAAGAACAAAAATTTTTAGTTCATATACAAATGAAAGTATTCAAATATGTGAGACAATTTTGAAAAGTTATGCAACCGAATTGAAAGAAATTAAGAACAAGTATCCGGTTAATTTTGTAAAAGGAGATAACGATAATGAGATAATAAACAACAGCACAAAGCTTGCACTTGCTGTCTATTTGGCAGATAAATATTTGTTAAATTTTGAGTCGTCCCATTGCCAACCATTGGCAAGCGAGCTTTTCCGGATTCCTTGGTCAGAAAGCTGCATGAAACAACTAAGTTATTCATTTTAAGGAAAAATTAAGATTAAACAAAATATTTATCTTTTTGGTTTATTAATGTTAGATGTTTTTATTTTTATGTACATAAATTCAAACAATGGGAAGATTTTTTTTTATTAATTAAAGCTATTGTGATTTTTGAAAACAAAAAAAAATTAGATTTGTATTTTTATTTTGAATTTTTTAAATAAATAGTTTATTAAAAATAATTTAATCTATTTTAATCAAAAATAAATTACAAAAAAAAAAAATAAACCTCAGTTTTATGCTCATTTCGATTCATGTTAAGTATAATCAGATAACTGTGTTTTTTAAATAATTTACTTAAGATATATGCTTCTTTATTTAACTATTTAGAAATCAAATCTATGAAAAAATTGACTACAAAATAAAGTATGAAAGAAAATAAAAAGAATAGTGATCCCGAGGGCAATCATTTATGTCACTTGGGTTAAAATCATATTTTTTTAATCCCATATTTGTTAATTATTTAGAAACCAGCTCATTGCAAAAGTTAGTTTCGGCCAACAATGTTTGGCTTAGTAGAAATTTCTTTTAATAACTTAATTATTTACCAGGATTTTTTCAAATTTATAGTAAATAGAATCAGCTAAGAGGTACTCTTTTGGGTTTTTTTCCATTAGATACTGTCAAATAATTGGTTAGCAAAAATCTATTAAGGTTAAAAAAATTTAATAAATTTGCTAAAAAGTATATTCAAAAATTTATTATATTCTAGGTAGATCCCAAAAATATATGGGAACAATTGGTAAAATTCTCCAAGTCTTTAAAGATGACAAAAGTCTCTATTTTATTTATTTTTTTAACTTTTTTTTAACAAACAGTCATCTTTATTAAAGTGTTAGTGAGTTATGGTTGTCACTCGTCAGTCTTCTCTTCAGGACTTTCATTACTAGTTACAGTGTGTAACTACAACAACTTGTTTACTTGTTTCGACCGCCAGTTTGTGATAACTTTTTATTTTCATTGATATTAATATTTAAAAACTAAAAAAAAAACAGAAGAAATATCGAAAAACAAACGAAAGAATTTCATTTTAAAATCAATTTAAAATATTAATATCAGAAAAACTTTTTTTTAAATTAGTAAATTCACTGTATACTTTCTTTTAATTTATTCAGTACAAGACATCTAAAAAATTAGATAAGATAAAATTTAGTTTGATAATCGGAATAAAAATTCCTTTTTAATTTCTCTTTTTTTGTTCAAAAAAAACAGAAATTTAGATTTATTAAAAATATGCTTGATCTCAATAACTTTATTATCAATTTTTGTTTTTGTTTATAAATTTTTTTAAAAAAATTTAATTTAAATCGTAAACTATTAATTATTATTCCTCGTGTTTAAATTAAAGTAGTTTCCCTTTTTAGATTGTAGTAGTTCTCTTTTATTATTTTAATAAATGATTTTAACCTATTCATAACTTTTATTAACACCCAAGTTTTAGCCGGACTTAAGTGTTACACATATTTAAAATTACCTGTTTTCATTTTGAGTATGACTTTATCTTTTCTTTTCAAGAATGAATTATTAAAACCTACAAAAAAATAATAATAAAAATGACCATTTTATTAAGCTAATTTTTTCTGGAAAAACCCGTCTTAACCATCTTACTTTTTAAGCTTATTTTTTTAAAACTAATGCAGATTACATTGGAAGTAAGAATTTTTGAACTCATATTGGTAGTTTATTTCTTTAATAATCGAACATCAAAGTAAGGTTAAAACTGAAATATTTTATTTTGGAAAATAGCACTAAACGAATTGGTCTTGTAATTTCGCAATAATCAAAACGAAAAACTTAAATAAGAATATTTTAGTTCAAAATTTTGAGTTGGCATAGCAAAGTGGTTACTTCGATGAAATGTTTTATGTAGAAAAACTCCCTTCAAATCCCAAAAGAAAACCACTTGCGCGATCCATCTTTTTATTATGATATGATTATTAAAAATAAGATATTTTAATCATTTGGTATCTTTCTTGTATTGAAAAGCACAAATATTGCCCAGCTAATTCCGAAATCTGTTAAGAATCGGGTACATTGGTTAGAAATATGCTGAATTAATAACAATGTTTCTAATTCTACTTGACAAAATTTAGTTCTTCTAAAAGGAAGAAAATAATATCCAGATGTTTAAGCTCGCCAACCACATCAACGAAGTGGAATGGGCGTACCCTCTAGTTCCAGCAAACTCACTCTCCTTCACCGGACCGGCCATGCGAGAATACTGTCCGGCCAGGCCTCCACCAAATGTCTACAAAGAGCCAATACATTCACGAACAGAGTGGTTAATGAATGGAACGCCCTGCCTGCCTCCGTCGTCAACGCCACCTCGGCAAACCAGTTCAAGAACCGATACGACGCCTTTCGGTCTTGTACCCAAACTACCGCTCCATAGACACAGACAACAACTCTTTTAACCCTAAAATTCTTATTGTATATTTCTATCAGTGTTTCATCTCATTATGTGCAACGAGCTACCATAGGCGACCTCTTATGTAGGCCGCCTCCGCAAGCTAGTCTTGCTGTAGCTTCTTAATAATAATAATAATAATAATAATAATATGCCAATATCTATTTATAGCTTTATTGGTTAAGGTTGGATGTTAAAAGCTTTTATTAAAAAATTATTTAGTAAAAAAATTTATTTACTTTAAAATTATTACACAAAATTTTGAAAGTCCTTTAGAGCTTATTGGTGTCCAAAAATTTCCCTTCAAAGAGCTCTCTTAAATGATAAAAAAGAAACAGGAAAAATTAATTTCAATTTAAGTCTCATCATCAAAAATAAATCCTAAATACTTTACCAACATTAACCGTCGAAAGTATTAAGAGAAAAATAAAAGCATTATTTTTCAAAATTTAACCAAAGTAATGAAATGGAAAAGTTTTTAAAGCCATTTTCAAAAATAACTAAATAAGATAATTTTTTTGCTTTCACTGATATTTAAGGTTTTGAAAATTCAGATTAGCCGATCAGTTGTTATGATAGGTCGATTGAATATTTTTATAATATATAACATATTTGTAATAAATCTTATTAAAGATTGAAAATATTTAAATATTTATTTAAATAAGAAAAAATTAATTTACTAATTAATTAATTAGAACGTATTAGAACAAAAAATTAATGTTTGATTACAAAAAAAATAAAAATACATTTTATTGATTTCTTGGCATTAGACTCTAGACTTCTTGACTTGGGACTCTTACACACTGTTGCCAAGTTAGTTAGCTTGCCACAGATTAGGCAGATTTTGTCAAGAGTTTTGGAAGCTTCTTTGTTTTGGCAGGTCCAACCACATCTTCTGCATTGAACCCTCTTGCCAATACTAGTTCAACCATAGCTGGCTTTTGTTTTGATGGGTCAATCGAATCGGTCTTGCGTTTTTATTATCGAAATAAATCGCTTTTATTTTTTTACAAAAAAATAATTTAAAAACATATCTTTTTTATATTCCTTTAAAATTAATTAATGTCGTATTTTTAAGCGTTCCTAAAATTTGGACCGTCAAACTGACCGGCCAAGTGACCGCTTATAACCAAAATACAATTTTTAATAATGATATTTAATTCAATTTATATAAAAGTGAGTATTTTTGTAAAATATTAGTATGAAAAATTAAAGAAAGATATTTATCAAGTTAATGAGTTAAATTATCAAGTTAAATGGACAAAAAAATACATGTTAACACAGCAGAAGTTCATACAGATAATGTTCAATATTCAAATATTTTCGAAAATATGTTCGAAAATAAACAAAAGGATGTTTGAAAGTTTTTAAAAATATGTTAAAACATTTTGAGACATGCTGTTAACTTATTTCAGGTTTGTACTGTAGACATAAAAAGATAGACTTATTGATACAAACAGATTAGTTAAAAATGTAATTATTAATAAATAATATTGAATAATTAAATTAAAGACTGCTTAAACTCATTGTAATATAAAGAAAAAATTTTAAAAGTTTCATTATTAAACATTTTGTTCAGTAATTTACTTGTGACATTCCATCTGTCTAAAAAATTTGAATGAAAAGCATGAAAATCTGTTAATTGAGAAAATTTTTTGTCCAATAAATTAATTAATGTTGGTAAATTTTGACTTCGATCAAGTCTAATACCTTTATAAGGATTCCGTACGATTCGAGTTTGATTTAAATCTTTTGTGTATATTTCAATCTTTTGACTCAAAATCACTTGGTCAACGTACCATGTCGCATCTCCTTTTGATATATTTGAATTCTTTTTAACGATATCAAAGTTAAAAAATGAACTTAGCAGCTCTTTGATTGATCTCGAGTTTATTTTGGTATCTGCCTTTAGTTCCATGACTCTTTTCCAATGCTTCTTCTTCATGCCGATATGACCCATAGGATACATTTTGTAGCTTCGATTTTTATACATAAATTTACCACAACATTCTGAGTTCCAACTAGTGATAGCTTCCTTGTTTTGAACTTGATAATAGCTTGATTTGATTGGTATCAGATCAGAGTCACTTGTAATCACATAATCCTCTTCCGACAAAAAATCAAGTGCCCCTACAAACAATCTACAAATCATTGATGTAATTAGTTCGTAGTCTTTTTCAGCTTTTATAAATTTTAAAGTAGCTCCCAACTGGTTCAAATACTTTAAAGTTTTTGTGGCTGGACTTGTTTCGTCTTCAAAATTATCAAGACTGATATCTTTTGTAGTTATTAATAAAACGATTGGTCTAAATCCTAGTCTCTTCCAAGCTTGAGCAGCAAATGGTAAGTAAAAAAAGTAAAATGTTTTAATTTCTTCATCAATGTTGACAGCCATCAAAGCGTATTTGTTTGATATCTCTGGTTGATCATAGAAAAAAAACTTTTTTGATTTTAGACTAATATTTATCAATTTATTGGTTTCGTTTCCCATATAATAAACAAAAACAAAAATCGACAAAAAAGTTATTGAAATTAAGCATTTAAAAAAAAATTTCATGTTTTTAATAAATCTAAAGTTCTCTTCTTTCAAATAAGAAAAATAAATTTTTTATTTAGATTATAAAACTAAATTTTATCTTATCTAATTTTTAGATGTCTTAAATTAAATAAATTAAAAGAAAGTAAAGGATGAATTAACTTATGCCAAAAAGATGTTCTGATACCAATACAATACTTATTTGTATTTTGTTAGTTATTTCAAAATGATTTTCAAATAAATATTTTAATTTTGAACTTAAATTTATAAATTTTAGCTTTCATTTCCGATACAATAAACAAAAACAAAAACTGATTGTAAATTTATTAAAATTAAGCATTTTAAAAATAATTTTATTAATAACAAATACTAATCTTATATTAAATTTTTAAAAAAAAGCTAAATGAAACTATTTGAATAATTCTCTATAAATATTTTTCTTTTGATAAAAATTTATAAATTTTGAGCCTAAAAAGTTTAATTTTTTATATATTTTAAAAAAATTGTTCATGCTCATATGAAAAATTTTAAAAATCATTGTTATTCATTTATTATGTATCAAATATTTAACAAATAATTAGAGTATATTTAAAATATTTTTTATCTATATATAATTTTTAAATAAATAGATCTATTTTATTATAAACTTTATCATTTTTGAGGAAGTAATTTTTAAAAGCTTCATAAAAGGTAAAAATCATTAATTTAAAAATATCCGATCATATAACTTGGAGCATTTTTTAACCATTTTTCTCAATATGAACAATCGTTTAGCCATTTTTTTAGGATTTTCTATTTGCATGATTCTATTTTATAATTATTATCAATTGAAAGACAAATTTAAAGATTTAACTGTGTTATACAAGACAAAAGTTGTAGCAGAAAGTGTAATAGACTTAGATCAGAAACCAAATGATGTCATGCTTAGATTTATTAATTTACCCTTTGACTACGGATATGGAAGCAATTCCATTCCACTTGTGGTCGCATCAATAGTTACAACTGGGGATTTGTTGGAACTCGGTATGGGTAAATTTTCGACACCATTGCTTCACAAACTGGCGGTCGAAACAAGTAAACAAGTTGTTTCGATTGATACAGATATCAATTGGGTCAAAAATTTTGTCCCTTATAATAAAACAATGAATCACAGAGTTTATTGTTTGCCAAATTTTGACCGAGTAGAAAAAAAACTTGGCATTGAAGAGAAAAAGGTCTGGGGAATAGTTTTGGTTGACCATATAAATGCTATTCAAAGAGCATTCGATGCCAAAAAGTATGCTGATCGAGCTGAGATTGTGCTTGTTCACGATGCTGAGAAAACAGTTGAACATGGTTATCAATACGAAAAGAATAAAATTAGAGAGCCTTTTAAGCATGTGTGTAAATTTTCTGTATTTTCACGTAATGACAAGTCAAGCTACGTGTCAACATTGTTGCTGAGCAATTATCATGACTTTAAAAGAATAAAGGCTATTTTCGACAGAATTGAGACAAACAATGGACACATTTCTTGTGATTCAATCAACTATTAATCTTTTACTTTTCTTTATCATATTTTAATCATGTTTTTTAAATAAAAATTAAAATTTACAAATTAATGATTATATCTGTTTAAATAATAATGATTTTTCACAAATAACCTAATAAGATTTAGACTCCCTCTTTAGCTTATCAACTAGATCAGATCAATTTTCATTCAAAATCCTTTTTTCTATTGCATTTACATACTCTAAAGAAGGCTTTATAATGTCGAAACCGGTTTGTTTTTAATTTAATTTTAAATGAAATAAATAATTATGCAATAAAAAATGTGTCCATTTTATATTTTGAGATTTTATTTGAAAATTTAAAAATAAAAACTAAAGCTGCAAATAAAAAACTATTTAAAAAATGCAATAAAATAATTTTTTGGTTTAAATTCAATGTGATTTTGATTAATGGGAATTAATGAAGAATAATGATTCTGATCAAAATAGCCGCATATAAAAAAATTTGAAACACCATTTTTCGGTGCGTATTTAATTGAATGACATACGTTTGCTATATTTGAACTTATCGTATTATGAAAGCTTGCTGAATCCAAGGATAAAATATTTGTTCTCATTTTTGAGTAAACATATATAGATACTTTGAAAGACGAACTTAAAATACACCAATTGCCACTTTTCCGAGCATCTAATAGAAGTTTTCGTGCATCTAATAAATATTAAATTGCATATTAAATTCACTTGGTGCTCGGATATTGATGTGTTTTCGAATTTGATTTGTTTTATGATAATTAATTTGGTATGTTTCTCATGTTTAAAGAGAAAACAAACAGTGATGAATCTTAAAAATGTTCTATATTTTCAATGACCACATAAGCAAATTAAATAAACAGTTTCCATCAGCGGGTGTTTTAATCGGTAGATAATTTTTATAAATTCTGGATGTAACATCGATCCAATATTTCGATCTACAGTTAAATTTGTTGAAAAATATTGTTTTATGGGATCAAGTTAACTAAAAATGTTAAAGATATTTTCATTGTTTTCCCTAAAAAATTTATGTAATGCTTGTTTGTTGATTGAATAACTTAATAAATTATCATCCATATCAAAATTCTTTAAACTCAGTTCTTTGTTTTTAACGAAATAGTTTATTGATCCTGTAAAATTAATCAAATTATCACTATTAAAAAAAGTCAAATTATCATTATTCTTATTTACATTATTGTGTTCTTTCAAGACAACTTTAACATTTGAATTTGTTGTATTCGTCGTGTCTGTCAAAACAGGATTTTCTAAATTACTTAGAGAATTTTTTTAAAACTGAAAATTTTGAATAGTACCGTCATTTTTGATATAATCAAACAATCGAACTAAATTTTCATCAACTCTCACAGCCTCTAAAATAAAACGTTTTAAATGCAAATCGTTAGCATTTTGAACTCTAGATAAAGCTACATAGGCTTGGCCATTCGAAATTTTTATTTTTCTTAATAGAAGTGTGGCATTGTTTAAGAGTCAATCCCTGGACTTTATTAATAGTTTGAGCAGATGCATTTACTACCGGAAATTGAATCCTCTAAAAAACTGTTCCTGTATTTTTGAAAAAAATTCGTTGTTTAAACTTAGGTACAGTCGATATCGATCCATCCTCCATTTTAAGTAATAAAACATTATCACTTACTTGCCAAACACACTTGCCTGTCAAACCATTTACCAAGTCAGAATTTAGACCACTAATTTTTACAAACATCATTGGCAACCTGGGTAAATCTCTAGTATATGCTCAAGAACTCCTCGTCGATTATTGATTATCATTCTTTTTTGATCACTTAATTCATTTACGTATTGATCTAAATCTCGTCTAAAAATTAAACTACTCTCAGAAGCCCTTTTCTTTTAATGTGTTTGATGACTTCATTTCTTTGGATATGTAAACTGGTCAAAAATACATCATTATTTCTGCAATCACCAGACAATAAATGACCAAGTTCACAAACTCTTCTATTAATGAATTGAACATCTGCCTGAGTCAATCTTCCAAGTCGACAATTATAAGAAATTTTTGGAATTCTATGTCATTTTTCTGTCGCACATTTGTCTCCAAAAGAAAGTTATAAAATTTGAGATAAATAATTGTGAATTGTAAAACTGTTCTACTGGCAATATTTGTGTTGACGCGTCAGGTAGTTGAAAAAAATCATCGATCAAAATTAAACTTTTACCTCCAAACAAAATATTATTTCGATTGACAATTTGCAAAACTTCATTGATACGATCTAGAGTTTTATCATTGAGCATTCTAACCTCATCAATAATAACAACCAACCGTTCAAAATTGGCAATAGAATCTTTGTAAAAAGAATTGTTTCCTTTTAGCCAAATAAGTGCTTCTCTAAGCTTGTTGGTATCAATATTGTCATTGGTTTGATCTGGTTCATAAATCATACCGAAAGTACCTTTTAACTTTTCTTCAGTTCTTTCTGTAAATTTGCTCTCCTATTCATATGGCAATAAGAGCTGTCATTGATCTTTCTGATATGTTTCACAGTAAAGAGAACAAAGTGATAATTTCGAATAATGTTTGTATTCTTTTAAGGTAGATATACAATCCGGAATTGGACAAAAATCACCAAAGTCTGAAAGAACAATATTTCGTTTAATTGCATTGGCACAAAAATTGCAAAAACAATATTTTTCATCTTTTACAGAAATTAAATTATTACAATTTATTATAACAATTATTCTTTTTCTTCAATCAAAATTTCTTTTTCTCATCATTAAGAGATAACCATACGATACCATTCCAGTATATTATTTTCGAACAATATTTACACGAATATTGTATTTTTAATTTTACGAAATAAAATTTAACTTAAATAGCTAAATTTTTTGCTTAAAGTTAATCAAGTCGTTTACATTAAAAATATAACAAATTAAATATATTTTTTTTTAATACACAAATAGTTTTTTATATAAAGAAATTAATTTAAAAACAAATAGTTTAATTGTTTTCTAATTGAATTTTTCGGTAGTTAAATAAAAATAATCAAATTGAAGATTCAAAAGCTTGCAAAGTGAGATAAAATGTTTGCCATACCGTATTCAAAAAATATGGGCATGTACAAAATTTTGGATTTACACTGACAGAAGTTTATTTATCGAACAATTAATTTGTATTTAAAGAAAAAAAATTATTTCTTTTTATTAAAAGAAGATTTCTATTTAATTTAAATAGTGAGCCTAATTTTTCCATTTTTTTTCGAAAAGCCTCGATTTTTTTTAATGATTTAACACAGTTATCAATATTTTATTCCATTCTAAATATTATAATAAATATTTAAAAAAAGAAATAAATATTTAAAAAAATAATAAATATTCGAAATTTACTTTATTTGATTAAATTTTACTTTTAAGTATCATTAAATAAAATTTAAACACCAAATTAAAATCAGAATTGACAAATTACACAAACCTTATTAAACATACTCAGCTTTTATTTATTTTGCAAATAAACTGGTCGTACTCTATTATAGCAGGACGTCTACTGTCGTCACTGCTTAATAGCATTCATACTACTACTCCTACTACTAAACATATGAACTTCCATAAATGATTTGATACTTATGTAGTTGATTAACTCTTAATAGCTTCTACGTACTAGCTTATTACCAACACTCCGAGAAATCCCTTTTTAGTTAACGGTAGGCCAAATACCACGTCAATTGCAGTTCTGATGAATATAGTTTTAGGAGTAAATGATTTGGCCGCGTGTTCCTTTACAGCTATCAGGTTAGTTCATTTGCAAAGTACATATTCTTCTACGTCTCTATCAAGATTTTTCCAAAAGTAGATAATCCTCGAGAGCATTTATTATGCATTAGATAATATCATCGGCATTACTGTGGTTTGAGCGTCTTCTATTAATAAAATTAAAATCATATGTCTATAGAAAAAAAGACCATCTTGCAAGTCTTCCACTTGGTTCTTTAATAGGCATTAACCATTTTAAGGCGATATGATCGGGAACTACGTCAAGATTTTATCGATACAAAAAGGTTTGATTTACTTTTATTCCTTATACTAGAACAATGCATTCGCGATCGGTAACGCTATAATTTCTTTCGGCTTCTTTTAACAGTTTTGAAGAATACGAACATGCGTATTCTTTACTAAAACAGAAGCTTTTGTCAGGTTTTATTTTTAGTTCCACCAGTCTTAAATGTTCTTTATGATCACTAGATGTTTTCGAATTGATAATCATACCATCTAGATACACTTCGCAAAACGGAATTTTTCCAAATATCCGATACATTATTCTACTAAATTGAGCAGGTGCATTTTCCAAAAAGAAGTCTTTAAACTGGTAATGTCCATCGGGTGTAGAAAAAACTGTTTCCTGCATCCGAATCAGGGTGAATTTCTACTTGCCAATATCCGGATATTAGATCCTAAGTCAAAATATAATTGGAACCGTTGAGTCTTGTCAAAATATCATCAATTCTAGGTTATGGCTAGGTTTCTGTTATTGTTTTTTGATTTAATTTTCTGTAGTCAAAACATTTACTTCCAGTTTTTTTGGTATTGAGACCACTGGTGAAGAACAAATCTCTATTATATCATTATCCATCATTGTTTTGACTTATTTCTGTATTAATTCTCGTTCTTTCAGTAATTTTCGATAAGGTCTTTGAAAAATTGGAACTTAGTCTGTTGTTCTAATCAACTGTTTATCACTTTCACTTCTTTTAAGTTCTTTAATATTAATTGTAAATCTGTCTTTTACTGAGTTAAACGCTTACTTAGAGTTAGGGTATTCACTTTCATCTTGTTAATTTCTATTTTATCTGCAAAGGATTCTAGACAGCATTCCTCATTAAAATTGTATTGATCATCTAAAAAGTTATCGTCTGGGTATACTTAATTATTTAGTTTTTCAGTTAAAACTTGATTACAGTATTCATTATCTGACAAATCCAGGAAAACCACCTCACTTGCGAATTTTAAACTTTATACGCTGGGGTTTAGACTTGCTCCTGTAAGTATAAACCAATCGAAACCTAGCAGCCCATCATTGTCTTTATGATCGATTACAAGAAATTCGAGGTTGCATACATGACCTTTGATGATTAAGTTTAATGCCTCAGTTTTTCCTCTTAATTTAACAATATTAAATCTGCTGTTTTTATTCTGGTATCGGACTTTTTTATGGTTATCTTATACCTTTCCACAAAATTTTTGCTTAATATTGAAGTTGTACATCCGCTATCTAGTGCCAATTTTAGTTTTATACCATTTAAAATTGCTGCTATAAATAAAAGCTTCCCTGATTCACATGTGTACACACATTCAGGTTTCATTTTCAAATTTTCTAAATCGTTGTTTACTTCCTCAACCATTTTGACTCTTTTTGTATCACTTTACTGTTTATTGTTAGTGTATGCAGTCTTTATTGTGAAATCTTATGACCTGGTTTTTTCAGTCGAAGCATATTAAGTTTTTCTTAGCTCGAAGTTTTGGTTTCTATATTTTGTTAGGTTTTGTTTTTCTTTTTGTTAATAGCTTCTATCTTTAAATTTTGAGACATTTTCTAATCCATTTAGGGTTGGTTTCATTTAAGAATACTTAAAATTTGGATTATTATTTTTTGAATATTTAACAGCCGTTGGTATTATAAAATTGCTCAATCCTTTACCTTTGGTAAAAACTCTTGCATGACTGACCGCTTTATCAATTGTTTTTACATTCTGGCTTTCCAATTCCAATCTAACTCTTGGTCAAGTGCCTCCAGAAAGAACCAAACTAATTCGATCTCATCTATCTTATCTATTTTATTCGCAATTGATTGGAATTTCATAAAATTTTCCTTGAAATTTGGCGTTAGCTTTATACTTTTAAGTTCTGATCTTAGGCCTCTCTGTACATCATTTGTTTCAGAGATGCTAACAATTGATTTTTAAATTCTTCCCACGTCGCTAATTCATTTCTCATTTGCATATTTCTAAGCATTTGTAGTGCGTTTCCTCTAAGAAGTTTTGCAACACAATCTTTCAGCCTACTTCTAATAATTCCTTGGTCCTTGTCTCTGATACTACCAGGTTTATCAATTCATCCACTCTATTTCCATATAATTTTGGTATATCGTCGACTTTAAAATTTGCGATTCCTGTTTTCCTAAGTCTGAATTCTAAATTTCATTAAACATCATCTTGTATTAATGTATTCGATGAAGTGGCTATATCCTGAAGGTTGCTTTTTGCTGTGTTTTCACTAACTTTTGATTGCTTCATATCCCTTATTTTATCTTCTTCAATTTTTGTCTTTTTAAAGCTGGCAATTAGCTCAGCTCTCTTGTAAAGTAGCTCTATAAGCGCTTACTTAGGTTCTCCAGAATTTTGAACATTTTGAAGCCATACCTTTTGTTCGGCTTCTGTCCCGCTTTCTAATTCACCGTCTTCATTTAAGAGCTGAAATTCATTTTCGAAAGACCTAATTTGTGTCTTTATCAAGTGTACCAGCTCTTGTACACTAAGTTTTTCAAGGTAATCTTTTGAAATAGGGACCATAAAAAATATCATCTTTTTTTCGTTGCTCCCAATTGTAACCGGTTTAAAATAAAACAATATTTAATCTTATAAAGCTTTATTTAAATAAATGAACGTTCTGAAGTTCTAAGAATCGAATTTTTATTTATAATTAAATGGTCGTGTTATTAACACGAGCTTATAATTAAGACAAGATGTGAGTTGAGTGGTAAATGTTTTTGTCAGCATTTCGAAGCGTCTTACTTCTGAGATACATGACAAGTATAAACTCACATATCTTTGTGCATCATTTAATAAGCTGATGAATAAGTGATAATTCAAGGTAACATATTTAATTGCATTGTAATTGTTTTAATTCTATACTAACGGGTTTATCTATACGGGTTTATCTGAAACAAGTAATGGCGTAATAACTGTTCTAAATGCTACGAGTCGCGTTACCAATTTCGGTTTCGGATATACTTTAAGCATTGTCCTTTTTAGGAGTTTTGTCAGATCGGGAAAAAAATTTTTAAACAAAACAATTTCAGCACTTCTGAAAATATAAAGCATTGAATGATGGATAATTTCTGCATATCAATCTCAAAAATATGGATTTACGGATCATTTTAAAAAAACATTCGTCAGATTCCTTTGAAAAAAACGCAGCCTCTAACCATGAAGATTGGGCTTCCTCGTTATATTAGCTTACAACTCAAAAATTCCATAAGTTGGTTTAATTATTGAATCAAGATGTCGTTAGACTAGAAGTCTTGAGAATCTTTATAAATAGTAGTTTTGATTTTTATAGTGTTATCTAGTTTTAATTGCAATTTAAACAATAAAGAAATTATAACAGAACAATTCAATATTTTTATCTTAGTCCCTATTGAGCCCCTAACATATACCACTTTTAAATTTTATTTTGGACGAAAATGTAATCACTTTGGTGACTACATTGAAAAAGAAAATGAAGAAGAAATTTACGATTTTTTGTTACCTATTTTTTTTATTTTGGATAAACCATCTAAAGGAAAATCTGAACCGAATTATTTAGGACCATACGTAATCAAGGATGTAGGTAAACGTGGTAACTATACAATTAAAACAATCAGTGGGATACATGTAAAAACTGTGTCGAAAGATCAGCTAATTGGTTGAAAAACCAAATGACACTGAGATAAATTTCGAAGTGGAAAAAATTTTAGATTGGAAAACAAGAGATGGTAATTATGAATACAGAATATTAAAAAATAGAATGTTTTATATAGTGAAAATGGATATATGTGCGAAATGATTCGAATTATTGCTTCAACGTATAGACCACTAATGGCGCATGATAAAATAAACTATCGTACTGAGCAGATTACTTCATCAATATACGAATGTTGGACTATAATTAACTCACATAAATGTGGAATAAAACTATTAGTAATAAAAATGGTGACTAATTGGTTCATCATTTTGTCATAGTCAGGGGAAGATAGATCGTGGTATACACGCATATAGTGAATGGGTGACAGGTTTTTATTTTAAGTACTTTTCCTTATTCTAGTTTATGTTTTAAACAGCAATTGATTGAGCTCAAAAATAAAACTAAATATGCACATTTTTATTTTGATTGTTCATTATTTTTATTGATCATTTTTTATCTTCCTCAGAGTGACCACTTTCATTTAAAATTAAATATAGAATATCAAATTTGTATCATTGATAAGAATTAATTCTGAAATAAAAAAAGATTTAATTGTCAAAAAAGTATTTATAAAATATTGAATAATTAAATTAAAGACTGCTTAAACTCATTGTAATATAAAGAAAAAAGTTTAAAAGTTTCATTATTAAACATTTTGTTCAGTAATTTACTTGTGACAACCCATCTGTCTAAAAAATTTGAATGAAAAGCATGAAAATCTGTTAATTGAGAAAATTTTTTGTCCAATAAATTAATTAATGTTGGTAAATTTTGACTTCGATCAAGTCTAATACCTTTATAAGGATTCCGTACGATTCGAGTTTGATTTAAATCTTTTGTGTATATTTCAATCTTTTGACTCAAAATCACTTGGTCAACGTACCATGTCGCATCTCCTTTTGATATATTTGAATTCTTTTTAACGATATCAAAGTTAAAAAATGAACTTAGCAGCTCTTTGATTGATCTCGAGTTTATTTTGGTATCTGCCTTTAGTTCCATGACTCTTTTCCAATGCTTCTTCTTCATGCCGATATGACCCATAGGATACATTTTGTAGCTTCGATTTTTATACATAAATTTACCACAACATTCTGAGTTCCAACTAGTGATAGCTTCCTTGTTTTGAACTTGATAATAGCTTGATTTGATTGGTATCAGATCAGAGTCACTTGTAATCACATAATCCTCTTCCGACAAAAAATCAAGTGCCCCTACAAACAATCTACAAATCATTGATGTAATTAGTTCGTAGTCTTTTTCAGCTTTTATAAATTTTAAAGTAGCTCCCAACTGGTTCAAATACTTTAAAGTTTTTGTGGCTGGACTTGTTTCGTCTTCAAAATTATCAAGACTGATATCTTTTGTAGTTATTAATAAAACGATTGGTCTAAATCCTAGTCTCTTCCAAGCTTGAGCAGCAAATGGTAAGTAAAAAAAGTAAAATGTTTTAATTTCTTCATCAATGTTGACAGCCATCAAAGCGTATTTGTTTGATATCTCTGGTTGATCATAGAAAAAAAACTTTTTTGATTTTAGACTAATATTTATCAATTTATTGGTTTCGTTTCCCATATAATAAACAAAAACAAAAATCGACAAAAAAGTTATTGAAATTAAGCATTTAAAAAAAAATTTCATGTTTTTAATAAATCTAAAGTTCTCTTCTTTCAAATAAGAAAAATAAATTTTTTATTTAGATTATAAAACTAAATTTTATCTTATCTAATTTTTAGATGTCTTAAATTAAATAAATTAAAAGAAAGTAAAGGATGAATTAACTTATGCCAAAAAGATGTTCTGATACCAATACAATACTTATTTGTATTTTGTTAGTTATTTCAAAATGATTTTCAAATAAATATTTTAATTTTGAACTTAAATTTATAAATTTTAGCTTTCATTTCCGATACAATAAACAAAAACAAAAACTGATTGTAAATTTATTAAAATTAAGCATTTTAAAAATAATTTTATTAATAACAAATACTAATCTTATATTAAATTTTTAAAAAAAAGCTAAATGAAACTATTTGAATAATTCTCTATAAATATTTTTCTTTTGATAAAAATTTATAAATTTTGAGCCTAAAAAGTTTAATTTTTTATATATTTTAAAAAAATTGTTCATGCTCATATGAAAAATTTTAAAAATCATTGTTATTCATTTATTATGTATCAAATATTTAACAAATAATTAGAGTATATTTAAAATATTTTTTATCTATATATAATTTTTAAATAAATAGATCTATTTTATTATAAACTTTATCATTTTTGAGGAAGTAATTTTTAAAAGCTTCATAAAAGGTAAAAATCATTAATTTAAAAATATCCGATCATATAACTTGGAGCATTTTTTAACCATTTTTCTCAATATGAACAATCGTTTAGCCATTTTTTTAGGATTTTCTATTTGCATGATTCTATTTTATAATTATTATCAATTGAAAGACAAATTTAAAGATTTAACTGTGTTATACAAGACAAAAGTTGTAGCAGAAAGTGTAATAGACTTAGATCAGAAACCAAATGATGTCATGCTTAGATTTATTAATTTACCCTTTGACTACGGATATGGAAGCAATTCCATTCCACTTGTGGTCGCATCAATAGTTACAACTGGGGATTTGTTGGAACTCGGTATGGGTAAATTTTCGACACCATTGCTTCACAAACTGGCGGTCGAAACAAGTAAACAAGTTGTTTCGATTGATACAGATATCAATTGGGTCAAAAATTTTGTCCCTTATAATAAAACAATGAATCACAGAGTTTATTGTTTGCCAAATTTTGACCGAGTAGAAAAAAAACTTGGCATTGAAGAGAAAAAGGTCTGGGGAATAGTTTTGGTTGACCATATAAATGCTATTCAAAGAGCATTCGATGCCAAAAAGTATGCTGATCGAGCTGAGATTGTGCTTGTTCACGATGCTGAGAAAACAGTTGAACATGGTTATCAATACGAAAAGAATAAAATTAGAGAGCCTTTTAAGCATGTGTGTAAATTTTCTGTATTTTCACGTAATGACAAGTCAAGCTACGTGTCAACATTGTTGCTGAGCAATTATCATGACTTTAAAAGAATAAAGGCTATTTTCGACAGAATTGAGACAAACAATGGACACATTTCTTGTGATTCAATCAACTATTAATCTTTTACTTTTCTTTAACAAATTTTAATCAAATTTTTTTATTATTAAATATAAAATTTCAATATAATGGTTATTTTTATTAAAATAATGATTTTCTACAAATAACTTAAAATTTTAAATGAAAAGGAAGAAATGTCAATATTATGTATTGTTTTTTTAGGATTCTTAATTTTGTATTTTATAATATATCAGGTATTTTAGTTCACTTTGTCTGTGATATGATCATGCTCTCTTCAAATTTCAGGCTTAAATTTATACTTCAAAACTATTGGTCTTAGTCTTAATTCTTAATATTTTTAATCATAATTAAAAGTTTAGTTTAACAGTAAGAAACTTGTTATGTTATGACACCGTGACATATTTGATAACATAGTTTGTTAACCAACTGGTCACTTTCAGTTAATAACAAAACCGGCTTGACCCGAAATTTTCTTGTAAGTTTTCGACTAAATTAGGATATTTTGCACATTCATTGTCATTAAAAGGACTGTTAAAAAAGGTAGAGTAAAAAAAGCGGTAAAATGGTTTTTTAGAGACTAATATTTTTTAATTTCTTTACATAAGATTCAAAATTTACTTAATTTGCCAAAATTCTACTTTTAAATATCATTAAATAAAATTTAATTATATTTATTTTAATAAAAAAATTTTTTTATTCTAAATATCTTAAAAAGGAATAAAAATTTCCTTTTAGAATTAATTTATTAGAATTAATTTATTCACAAATTTTTTTTATTGAATGTTTTTTTTTAAATTAAAATTTTTTTCTGCTGAGAAGAAATCGAATTTTTTTTAGCAGTTGCTTCAAGAAACGATAAATTTCCTTTCATCCAGACGTCCAATTTAGCCTTTAAACTGTTCAAATTCTGTGCATTAACTATGTCATCTGTTAATTTGTTCTATATTGTCGTGACCCCGTTTGTAAGAAAATTAAATCTTAATTGAAAAAACTTCATTTTCTCTCATTAAATAGTTCTATTGTGGGATCGAAGGTTATATTTTCTATTTTGAGCGTTCATTCATGCGTCGTTTACGAGATTCAACTCCTCTAAATTTTTAACAATTTTAAACATTTGGATAAGATCGCCTATTTGCCCTCTTATTTGAAGATTATTGAGATCCATTTTGTTCAATCTTAGTATAATTTAATTTTCTCAACTCAGGCGCCAGTCTCGTCACTCTTCTTTGTACTTTTTCCAACTCATTTATATCTTTTACACAGTAAGTGTTAGGTGTTAGGAATTTCTAAAAATAAAACATATAAAGAAATAATCTGCAGAGCATGCAATGGTAACAATTTTTACGCCAAAAACTGCACAAAAAGATCGAAAAGTAATTTTCAATCTGAAACATCGATAAAATGTATAATAAGATTAAAAAAGATAGTAATTCATACGATAAAAATATTCCTAAGTTAAAATCTAAGAATAAAAATGGTAAAGATTCAACAAGAATCTGTTTTAAATGTACAACGTCATGTTAAAGGTACAGAAGTCACCGAAGTACTCGATACCGATTAAATTTTGAATATGTTGGAAAGCGGTAAACAGGAGCGACCGATTTGCGTCACAAAACCTACAATCAAACGTTTTTTAATAATTCAGCAATGTCCAATTACTTAAATATTGTATTGGTTAAAGAAAACGGAGTAATTGAAGATGCCAAAAATCGGTAATGTTTTCTAATGTCCGAAAAAAATTATGCTTTTAGCCAAGTTATGAAGAGGTGCAAAAATCGACCTTTTTTAGCGAGTTAAACAATGAATCGATAACGATGCAAGTTGGAAAAAGGAAAAATTCACGTAGGTCTGATTTAATATGGCTAAGATCACTAGACTTGAAGAATGGAAAATGGCAAGTTTGTCTTGATGAAAAATTAGTTCCTATGACCTCGTTTTCTACTCCAGATAGTCACTTTGAATTTACGAGACACTACTGAGAAACTTACAATTTTTTAAAGTATAAATCTTAAAGTTTATTCAAAAACTAAGAATTGTTTTAAACACTGTTTACAAATCTGGTTTCAGAAAAAAGTGCCTTTTTTCACGAATATAAAAATATTTGGTACCGTCGTTTCGGTTTGAACCGATAATGGAATAATAATGAAAATTCTTTTTTTCAACCGTTGTAAATTCTGATTGGATAATAATTTTTGAATGAAATAAAAAAAAAATATAAAAAAACTATCCCTTTACAAAATTTGAAAAAAATATCCTATAAAAAATTTTTATTTATTTTTTTATCTTCCGCCAATTAACAATCCCATATTGAAAGAACCGAGTTTGTGAAAAAAAAACTTTTTGTCCATTATCGTTTATTTTAAACAAAAGACCCGTTTATATGTAATTTTTGATGACGAGTTCAAATCTAAACTTATATTTCAGAAAAAAATAACGGTTTTTGAGAAATTCAATAAAATCATGTTTCTTATACTTTCGGGTTGAACCGATAATTGAATATAAATTGCGAAAAAAACCAAAATTTTGAAAAACTAAATAAATTTTGAAAATGACTCGAAAAAACTTTAAATTACCAAATAGTAGTCCTCCAAAATACTCTGAGGACACCCTCAAAAATGCCCTTAATCAAATTAATGAAAAAAAAATTAATATTCATCAAGCTTCAGTAAGGTACAACATACCTTATACTACATTACATAATAGATTGCATGAAAAATACATAAAGCCTGGTTTCGGAAAAGGCTCTAGCCCTTGGATCTCTGGGGAATTTGAAAATCTATAGCAGACATCATATGTTATTTGTGTGATTGGGGTCACGGAATTCATTTTCTTTTATCAGGGATTTGGTAAGCAACTACCTGATTACAAATAAGATCCATAATCGTTTTAAAATACTCCAGGTAAAGACTGGTTTTACCATTTTCTAAATAGGTGGAAACACAAAATTGGAACCCGGTATGCTAAAAACATGTCGTCGGCAAGAGCAAGCTCCTGTACGTCCGAAACTATTGAGCGATTTTTCGAATTGTTAAGCAGCCGCAAATTAAATGAGGTTGACCCAAAAATCCTTTGGAATGTAGACGAAAGTGGTTTCTCGTGCGATCCTAGTAGAAAAAAAGTTATTTGCCGTAAAACAGACAAGAATCCTGTTCAATTAATTGGAAACAATGAAAAAGCAAATTACACAGTTGCTTGTTGCTGCAATGCTGATGGAGAATATTTACCTCCATTTGTTGTTTACAAGTCCATTAATTTATACGACAAATGGTGTTTAGGTCGACCAACTGGTACTGTTTTTACCTCTTCACCATCAGGTTGGATGGAATCCAAACAGTTTCTTCAATGGTTTAGAAGCGTATTTCTTATTCACAGCTCAAAACTATCACGACAGAAAGTTCTTTTTTTCGATGGACATTCATCTCATATTTCAATTGAGCTTATAAAGCTGGCTATCCAAAATAACGTTAAATTGATTTGCTTACCTCCGAATTCAACCCATATTTTACAGCCTCTGGATGTCGGAGTTTTTGCCAATGTTAAAAGAGAATGGAAAAATATTTTGCACCAACATTATATGTCTACTAAACAACAAAATATTGACAAGCCAACTTTTCCTAAGTTATTAAAAAAGCTTTATCAAGTATCATTTAATAAAAATGACGCAAAAGCCGGTACTGGTTTATATCCGTTGAATAAAGATAATATTAAATCAAGCCATTTGGCAGTCAGTGCTCCATTCGAACAAGCTTCTACTTTACAAGACGAGTTAGACGCAGCTGTAAATGATGCAGGTAGTTTGGGCCAATCTACACGGTCAAAAACAAAATCCAAACGAACTGAAGTTTTGATTGAAGCGGCAAAAGAATCTTTACAAAAGAGTATATTAGAACACTTGCAAGCTTCAAATAAAGAATCAGCCAAAACAAATACCAAAAAAATCAAAAGACCATTTGGACAAGTTTTAACCGAAATCGACGTTTTGAAACAGTTGGAGGAAGAAGAAAATTTAAAAAATCAAAAAAAGTTGAATCAGAAAGCGAAAAAAAGGAAACGTGAAACACCAACAGCTCAAACGACTCAAAACGTAAAACCAAGATGTTCAAAAGATGTAGATGCAGAAGAATGTTTGAGCACTGAAAAGCAATGTTTTAAATGTAAAAAAAAGTTCGGGTCTGAAAAAAAGTTCCAAGCCAAATGGATCTCTTGCGAAACGTGTTCTAACTGGTCTTGCTTTTAATGTCTACCATCAGACTTCAAACCAAGTTTAGAATTTTATTGTTCTGACAAATGTAAATAAATTTCTTTTTGATTTTCTTATAGTATGTTTGCTTGTTTTTTTCTTATTTTTTACTTTTTTGCATTTTAAACTATTTTATCATATTTACCCAATTAAACAATATTATATGATAATTAACCGTTTTGTATTCTTTTCTTTATAAAATTTGAACCGTTTATTTTTTTTTAATAAATTTTTTTTAATCAAAGAAAAAAATAGTTTTTTCATTTATAAAAAAAAAATCTCCTGATAAGCTCTTTCCCTTCTGATTTTATTTAGGCCCAAAGTAAAGAATTATCACATTTACCCCAATTGACAATAATATCATTTAAAAGGATGGTATTTTCATGGACAAGAAAAAAGTTACTTTATTTGTAAACGGCAACCACCACAGACTGATATTCCGTGGTGGTTGCCTATACATCTTACGCCATTCTGTGTTGAGATGGGTCCAAATTCTAAAGCTTTTTAATAATTATTTCTTCCCTTACAAGTTATCTAATTTTTGATCAAATTTCACATTTGTTTTGGGAGGAAGAAACACTTTTGGACTTGAGGAATCAGAACAAAAAACTTATTGAAAATACTTATTTAATTCACTAGCTATCTCACATGGATTAGTTACCGTTTGATTATTATTTAAATAAATATTCTAAGCTTTAATTGACTCCTTGATTGATTTTTTACTGTTAATGTATTTAATAAATAAAGTAACTACTTTTTCTTAACATAAAATGAAGCACCACCTAATCTCGTATACATATCTTATAATGTCCAATACAACCATGCTATATTTTTGGAAGTAACTTATATATTTAGTATTTTGATAACTATTTATTTAAAAAATTCAAAATAAAAATACAAATCTAATTTTTTTTTGTTTTCAAAAATCACAATAGCTTTAATTAATAAAAAAAAATCTTCTCATTGTTTGAATTTATGTACATAAAAAAAAAACACCTAACATTAATAAACCAAACAGATAAATATTTTGTTTAATCTTAATTTTTCCTTAAAATGAATAACTTAGTTGTTTCATGCAGCTTTCTGACCAAGGAATCCGGAAAAGCTCGCTTGCCAATGGTTGGCAATGGGACGACTCAAAATTTAACAAATATTTATCTGCCAAATAGACAGCAAGTGCAAGCTTTGTGCTGTTGTTTATTATCTCATTATCGTTATCTCCTTTAACAAAATTAACCGGATACTTCTTCTTAATTTCTTTCAATTCGGTTGCATAACTTTTCAAAATTGTCTCACATATTTGAATACTTTCATTTGTATATGAACTAAAAATTTTTGTTCTTTCCAAATCGTTTCTCGCACTAAGCCAGGTACGAATATACGGGATAGTATTTTTGTCTATTATACTTGGATACCTGGTAGATAAAGTGCTAATCAACAAATCATTTCCTCTATTAGTGGCTGCTATTCTAGGCCTTAAGAACAAATAATTAAAAAAAAACAGGCAAAAAAATCTTGTTTACATTGTTGATATAATTTCGTCTTGTGTCCTTCGAATGAACATAACTGGACCATGATATTTGCCAATCAGTTCGGCTACATTCAAATTTAAATTATGCTCAATGGTATATTGGACAAATTTGCTGGCAAATTTTGGCATTTGTTGTTGAGCTAAAGGAGTTATTGTGTCAAAACAAGCGTCCATTATAACAGCTCTTACATCTGGATAATGATTGGAAAGCCATGAGACCGCGAATCCGCCTATACTCCAAGAAAATAGAATTATATTTTCTTGTTTAAAGCCTAGACTGAATGCATACTGCATTACTGCATCAGCTGCAGCGGTCAACTGTTTTGGATAAGGAAGACCCTTTGAAAAATATTTTTTAAAATGAAATTAACCAATTTTTGATTGCCTACTGTGCTCTGACCAAATCCAGGATAATTCCAGCCAAGTGCTGAATATCCCTTTTCAATGGGAATTTGAAAGCAGCCAACTTCGTAAAATGAAGCATTTCCATCGCAACATATTACCAGATACTTTCCATTCGGATGCAAATCAGAAAAACTTTCTTGAACACGTTGGTCAACAAATAAAGTGTCTATTTTGTTTCTGTACTCATCAGCTGTTTGCACAATCGATCTTTTTGCCTTTCTTTGTTCAATGAGTTTGGCTCTACCATCCAAAAGTGCTGATCCGATCAAGTTCTGAATCATTACTCCTGGATACATCATTCTTAGACCAAATGTGTCCACACATATCATGCTCAAGACTCGCCATATGGGATATTTGAACATTGAGAGTAAGCCCTCTTCCATATTTCTGTGCGTCTTATTTTTACTAAATTAATAATAAATATTATGAAAAAAAAAATTATTTATTTATTTATTGTCATACAAAAGTGGAGGCTTTGACTGTGATATAAAGTCAGGTGTCCAATTTATCATTTCAAAGTCATATTTGGTCAAAAATTTCTTAAAAAATTAATATTTAGAAAAAAATGTTTTTATATTTTTTTTCCAAAAAGCAACCTGTTTTTCAGCAAAATCTTTTTTCTGGTTAATCTCAATGTATTCTTTAATAAATTTTAAATAGAACGGATTGCGGTATCTACCCAAGCCGCGGCTTACAAAAGTCGTAATAACCATGAAGCCGACTAGACACGCTAGCTTTGTCAACGAGTACATACCATCAAGGCTAAAATAGTTGTTCCTATAAGCATATGCCAGAATCAACGGAGAACCCCATTTGCAAAATACGTACAAGCCACGGAACTAAATTAAAAATAAAATAAGATAAAAATCATAATTTTTGGTTAATATTTTCTAAGTACAAATGTTAGAAGAGAATTGGAATAGTATTCCAAATTTCCGGGTATGTAGTATCGACCCTTTGTAAAACCATCTTGGCTAAATATGCGATAAAGCTGTGGACCATAAACACTTTTGATCAAGTAGACAAGCATGGTATTTAAGAGCGTTATTTGATAAAGGGGCTGAATTTATTTAGCCTTAGTGATAATTGGAAAATGAATTTATTTTAATTATTAATTCAAGAAACTATATGAGATATTTGCATTTAGATTTTGCAAGTGATTTAATTATGAATTTTGTTTATAATAAAAAAGCTAACAAAAATACTTATTTTTAAAAGAAATTATATTTAGTAGACCTATTATTATGTATATTTTTTTTAGATATATTTACTATGTTGGTCAGAGCTTGGGCTAAAATTTTAACTTAAAAAGTACATTTTAACAAAATACTTTAAACTGATATGTTTAAAATTTTAAAATATTTTTAGATAGCGATTAAGCATGATCTAGTAAGCGTTTTAAATTGATTAATGTTGATGCTGTAAATTTTTATTTAGCTGTTACTAAACACAATAATTAATTGAAAAAGGATTAATTAAATATTTAAGTTTAAAACATAATGAAAAAATTTAGTCATAAAAAGAAAAATAATTAAATGTAACTAGAATTAGTTAAAAATAAGTCTAGAAAAAACTAGGTATATGTGTATCTTTTGGCTTTATTTTTGGTAAAATAGTAATTTATTGTAAACTCAAAAATTGTATATCTTTATAGTTATTATTATCATTTAAAGAATTGGAATTTTAACTTTAAGATGCATTTACTAATTATACCAAATAGTAAATTATACAATTGTTTTACTCATGCTTTCTTAAATCTTGGATTGAACTATTTGTTGATAAGATCCTGAAAAAATTTGTTTAAAATCTTGATCAAATCCTAACAAAAGAGCTTCAGCTCGTTCCGGACTGGGTTTTAATATGTGATATCATTTTAAAATTAAGAATTAATTTTATCATATAAAATTTCTAAAAAATTTCTTTTCTTCAGTCATTGGTTCTAGTTGTTCCATTATGCTTTCTTTAAACTAGATTTCTTGGTCAACTGGTAAACCTGAATTAGTCCAATTTTAACCATTATTGATATGTATTTTCTTACAAGACTATGTATTAAAAAAATAGATAACTCAACTAACAAATAAACCAATTTTAGAATTTGATTTCTGTTTATAAAAGTGTTCACTTTTACATTATTTTTAACACTAAAACGAATCCAAATACCTTTATTAATAAGTTTGACTTGATGAAAAAATTGCCGTAGATAGGGGGTTTAAGTTCAATCTCTCGAAAACATGTCAAACAACATTCACTACAGCAGATCAAAGGAAATACAATTTAAGACGAATAAAAAATTTTAAATGGACCAAGTCCCTATCTTTACATAAAACAATTTAAGTCTTTAATTAGATTTCTGAAAGAATCAAGAATAATCTTTAGAAGATCTTAATGAAAAGCAATGAAATCATCAAATCAAAATTTAAAATGAAATCTCTGAATTTTGCCAAAATGGGGAAACCATATCTTTTACATTTTTTATAAAATTCAGCTTTTTAACTTATTATATTTTTGTAAAATATAATTTTTTTTTCAAACTAAAGAGTTTTGACGAAGGCTTGCGCCATCCGGACAACCTAACCCTGGAATTTAATCATATTTCATAGAAATAAAAAGTGTGTCTTGACCGAATGGCTTACATGTGCCATCACAGAAGAAAATTTTGTTGGTCGATGCTGGATTTTTGATTATTTGGTCAAAAGAAGACAAATTAGAAAAAGTGAGACGCAAGCTTCAAATGCGAGCTTTAAAAAGACCAAAATTTTTAATATATTAGGTAGAAACTTAATAGTTTGAGGTGCTTAAAAAATTAGCGTATGAAAAAATTTGCCAAATTTTATTTTATTAAATTAATAAAAATAATTTCAAAAATTGTTTACAATCATCAAGTGTTATAATTGTTATCGATATTTATTTTATAGTTTAAAATACTCAATAAAATCAACTTTTTTATTTTTCTGATATTTTTGTAGCATATAATAAATAGACAGAATAAGGTAAATGGACAGAATAAGGAAAGAATAATTAGCGAAAATATTTATATTTTTATATTCATTTTATTCAAGCATCAGACTTGGAGTGAGCTGGTTAAATTTCTTTTTAAATTTTGTTTAATTTTTTCACTCTAAATACACTGAAAATTTTCAAGGTAAAATTCTGGTAAAAAAAATCCAATTTATTGAGTTTGAAAGCAAACAAAAATAAACTGCGCAATATTAGTGTTTATATGGTATCTTGATTATCTGACTCGTTAACATGGGAAACCATTTTTTAAACTATTTTTCTTAATTAGTCAATTTTAAATATCGTACTAAAATTATTCACTTCTCGATGTTAGTGAAAATTTTGACTATGCTCTCTGAAATAATTGCCATTATGCCTCTAAATATTTCTAATTACTAATTAAAATATTATTTTTTGATCACGTGATTTTTTAAACTTGTGTCGGTGCTCATATCTTTAGGTTTATATAATCTTAATTATTTAAGCATTTGAAAATATTTTAAATTAATTTTTCAAAAATGAACATTAACGACATAATAAGTCCTTATGTAGAGCTGTGGTACGATCCTGTATTCCGCTATTTTTTAATTGCTTGTGGGATACTTTCGCTCATCTGCTGGGTGGCAACAGTTGCCACAGATAACTATTCTCAAGTTGACAGATTATGGTCCATTATACCAGCTGTATATGCGTGGCTTTTCGTATACTTTGGTTGCCAGACAAATCATCAGAGATGCACTCGCAGCGTTATCATGGCTGGCTTGGTAACATTATGGGGTGCTAGACTTACATACAATTTTTGGAGAAAAGACGGATACAACCTGAAAACTGAAGACTATAGATGGATTTACGTGAGAAAAATGTTTTTGTATCCTCAATACAAAGTACCTTATCACATATTCAATTTTGTCTTCACTGCTGTGCTACAAAACCTTCTTCTCATGTTCTTGGTGGTACCAGTCTGGTTTGTTCTAACAAACAAAAATGTTCAAAGTGATCTGAACTCGTTTGACTATTTGAATGTAGCACTTTTCTTATTTTTTTTGGCAATTGAAACAATAGCTGACCAACAGCAGTGGAACTACCAAACCAAAAAATATGACTGGATTGAGAAAAAAGAGTCCAGAAAATCAGTTTATTCACCAAATGAGATCGAAGATTTCAAGCGGGGTTTTTTGATCAAAGGACTTTTTAAATACTCGAGGCATCCAAATTTTTGGGCCGAGCAGTCAATTTGGTGGGTTTTCTATTCATTCACCCTATCATCGCAAATGGTATTTTTAAAGACTAATTTATCGACTGGAGCATTAATTAATTATACTTGTTTTGCTGCCACTTTTTTGACCAGCTTGTTTCAAGGCTCTACCATACTAACTGAATGGATAACTGCAAAGAAGTATCCAGAATATAAAAATTATTGCGCTCGAGTGAGCCGATTTATTCCTTGGTTTACCACTTATGAGCCATGCAAGACAAAATAATTTTGTTTAGTTTTTTTATAAAATTTTTAGTTCTAGTGTTTTTTAATACAAATAAAGATATAAATTATAAAAACATTTTTATTAAATTGTAGAATTAATGAGTCAAAAGCAGATTTGATTATTTAAAATAATCGTAAAGAGTTCCATAGAAAAGTTATTATAATTTTTATACGTTTTCGTTATCCCAGTCAACCAAATTTCTTAATTGTATCTTAAATATTTTATTTTAACCAATCTTGACCAAGAATGGCTAATGATACTTTTTACCAAGCACATATGTTTATAAATGGCAAATTTATATGTGGATATTGTTTTATAGGAAGAAAAACCATTTCTAAATTTTTTTTTAAATATAAAGGAAGTAATATAAACTTATTTTTTTAAAGATGCTAAAATGGGGTATTTTAGAGTTTTCATTTGTAGATATTAATAAATATAAAGAAATGAAAATTTTTTTTTTTTTGGGTAAACAAAATCAGTTATCAATTTAAGCCAGATTGGACGCTACACGTAATGCAAACCCATCTTTGCGTTTTAGAAAAGGGGACCGGGGCACACAAGACAAGTGAGACGACTACATCATTAATCACTTGCAAGCATGATCTGACTTTTGGCTTAATTTTTATTTATTTCTTTTTCTTAGAGCTTAGAGCTTGATCATTTGAAACATATAAAGTTATATCACTTGTAAAAGAGAAATAAAAAAAAGCTGATTTTTAACAAGTTTAAAACTTAAATTTAAGTAATATAATAAAAGCAAATAATTTAAATAATATTAGTACATTTTATCATTTTAATTCATATGACTAGTAACATAAATCAGCTAATTAAGAAAATGGAATGAAGGCTATAATTGGGAAAAAAGCGATAAAATAGTGATCTAGAGCGTATCTGAAAATGGTGAAGTGTATTCCAAATGAACAATTAAAGAGATAAAATAGTAGTTTTTGATAGGAAGAATTGCTGAGTTGAAGAAGCCAGAGTTTTATGGAAAAGTTGCACAATCAAACACTCGCAAAAACTATTAAAAAAATAGAAAAAATGAATGACAAATCAATTTTATTTTTTATTATTTTATTTATTTTTTTCTTTTGGGTATTGTCTATTTAGTTAACCATGTCAATAAGTTTCCAGATATTATAAAATTTAATCAGTGTTTTATTTTTTTTGGTTGCTGTAAATTTATTTTTGAGAGACAGCATGATACAAAATAGCTTAGGATTTCTAGGACAAGTGATTCTATTAGATCAGACGTTCAGTGATTTTGGTCTTTGGCCACTCTTTTGGCCAAAGTATAAAATATATAATATATAAGTAAAAATATAGTAAGTTAAACACTAAATATAAATGAACAAGAATGGTTTCTCAATATATACTTAAATAAAATCAAGTAATCAATTTAAGCTTACTTAACACTTCAAATGGTACTGAATATTATATACCAGCTGGTCAAAAATCAAAGACAAGTGAAGAAAAAGCAATGTTAAAGAATTGCGTTTGAATATGTTGAGTCAGTTTATTTGAATCTTGAATCTGTCCGACATTTAGCAAAATTGACCAAATAAAATTTAAAGAAAAAATTTTTAGAAAATTTTTATTTTAGTTATTTAAAAATAAAATATTAATTAAATATTAGGGGGATTTTTTCTAAAAGAATATTTATCTAATAATTTATTTGAAAAATTTGATCAAGGATTTGCTTATTTAAAAAAATTTCAATTTATCTAATTTTTGCAAATAATTAATCAAAATAAATATTTATTCTAATTAAAATTCTAAATAATCTAAACGTATTTTTAACCTAAAAAAAACTAATTAAAAGAACCAAAATACCTTATAATAATTCCCTAATCTTATGCAATTTATCAAATTATCAAAAATGCAATTACCAAAATATTTTCAGAAAAATTTCTCAAATATCACCCAAAATAGGACATTTAGGCAGTTTTTGATCCTTACTTGGAAAAACTTCCTGATTTTAAAACGAAAACCGTTCGGACCATTGGTTGAAATTCTTCTTTCATTCTTTTTTTTATCATTTATTCTTATCCTACGAAACTACGTGGAAATAATTTACTTTCCACCTAATTCAAATCCAACATACAACATCATCGACTTTTTCTACAAGACAGCCTCTCAGGACCTAGTTCTTTTCTATCCAGACACCCCAGTTATTCAGAATGTAGTTTACCGAGCTTTTCGTGTCATCAAAAGCCAAAAATATTGGCTTAATTTATCAAGTAAGACAAAAAAAAATAATTTATTAATAAAAAAAATTTTCAAGTTCAAGGCACAAATGATTCCCAAGTGACCAATTTTAATGTTTATACAGCAAATAGACTTCTTGCATTTATAGCTTTTCCTTCAGATTACGAAACCAAGCTTCCAAATAAAGTCGAATATTCCATCACTACTAGAGAGTTAAAAAAAATAAAATTTTTTTTTTTATAATTTTAATAATAATTGTTTATATTCAAGACAAAATGAGTTTATCTATAATGTTGAGAATTTTTTTTATCCAAAAAAAGAATTCATGTTCGGAAAGTCGCCAGAACAGCTTTGCAATGGTAATAGAAGAGAATTTGAGGAGACAAAAATTTATAATTTTTTTCTAATTAAGATAACAAGTATTTTCGGCTATATAACACGTTTAATTCCATCAAATATGCTCTGGATCTTAGTATTATACAAGAAATGACCAGAATGCCAATGAACGATCCAAAAAATGTATCTTTTAAACTATGAAAATTAACTTATTTTAACTTTTTTTTATCAAGTTGAAAATTCAACAAATTGGATGCTCAGGCTACCTAAATGATGAACTCAAGTCATCATTTGGTTTTTTGATTCCTCTTTTAATTCAACTTGGCTATCTAATTCCTTTAATTAACACAATTGGACAGATAGTACGAGAAAAACAGACAAAAATGAACGAATACTTGAAAATAATAGGAATCAAGCCTTTTGTATATAAGCTTAGCTATTTTATTAGATTAGGTCTAGTTTATGTTTTGATGAGCCTAATGGTGGCGTTTTATTGTACCTTAGAATTGGAGCCTAAAAGGCCAGAGGAGAGACTAACAAAAAAAGTTCTATTAAAGCATGTACAATCTTATGTGTTATTTTTAACCATGATGTGCTACTCGATCCAATGCTCATTATTCGCTCTTTTTGTGTCTGTATTTTTTACCAAGCGTATTATTTAAATGTAGACCAATTTTAACAAAATTCTAATTTTTAAAATTAGCTCTTGTGGCAAAATTGGTGGTTATTTTGATTTGGACTCTCACAGGTGTTAATCTTTACAACGATTTGGAGAACATATGGCGATATTTGCTGTGCATGTTTCCAAATACTGGTCTGATTTTATCATTTCAAATTTTTTACCAATACGAAAGAAGTGGTAAGTTTTGGAACTAAGATTACCTCACTAAAAGTCTAAATATGTCTGAAATTTAATTTATTAAGTGTGATTTCAAATTTTATTTAATATATTTATAAAATAAGATAAATATTTGATAATCCAAGCTAATTTCTTTCATTTTTTACTTGGGTAATTATTCAAAATGTTAAGCCAAATGGTTTTCGAATTCAATGTGAAATTTGGCTTACCAATTTTAGAAAAAATGATTACTGCTTGGTTTCCAATAGCTAAGAAAAGTATTTTATTTATTTTTAATTTTTGGTTTAGTAAGTATCATTAAAAGCTATAGATTTTGACTTATGGAAATATTGAAACAATTTTCTTGAATCTAAAAGACTTGTAAATAAATTGAATAAGCTAACCTGATGTGTTAAAAACTTGTATCTAATTTCGATCTCTTTTTTATTTATTTAATCATTAAAATTATAAAATGTATAGTAAAGATTATTTTAAAAAAGAAATTTTTTAAATCTCTTTTTTAATAGTCTTAAATTAAATCTAAATGATCTAACAAAATAAAACCACTCACTATCTTTTTGAGATTTTAAATTTTGTTACAAAATTTTCAATTCATAATTTTTCAATTCTTAAGAGGTCAATTTGGTCAATTTGTTTTCTGGACTGTACGATACTAATTTTAATATTGGTAATGTTTTGATTTCAATGATAATTTGGAGCACAATGCTCGTTCCGTTTATGTGGTATTTTGAAAAAGTTGTACCCTCGCAGTTTGGGATTCCGATGCCATTTTATTTCTTAATTCAGCCATCATACTGGTCAAATTTATTTCGATACAGAAAACTAGACAATAATAAAGATTGGTCTAAAAATTATGCTTTAAATGACCAAAATGGATCAGAATCAACTGTCACTTTTTGTGATGTGACCAAAGTAAGTCGTGAAATAACAAATAAATCTTTTAATTTTTTCTTTATAACATTAGATAGTCTAAAAATAATATTTTTTCTGGGACAGTGGCCATATTCAAAATAACTTATTACTAATGATAAATTTTATTTAAGAACTTTCATAGAGGATCAAAAAAAAAATCAGCAATTAAAAATTTGAATTTAAATTTTAACGAAAATGAAATTATATCTCTTTTGGGTAGATTTATTACAAAAATAAAAAATTATTTTTTTTTTAAATATTTTTCTAGGACACAATGGAGCAGGAAAGGTAAAATATATTTTTTAAAATAAACTCATTAATTTTATAAAATTAAAATAAAAATAGACAACGACCATGTTCATTTTGTGCGGTAACAAATTTTGATATTTAAAGTATATTTCTACATTTTCTTCGAAGGTATATACTCTCCGAGTTCAGGCGAAATCTTTATCTATAATCAAAATCTGAGAACTAATCTAGATAAAATTCGAAAATTCATCGGCTTTTGTCCTCAAAATCCCATACTTTTTGAAGATTTAACAGTGAAAGAGCATCTGAAACTAATTGCCACAGTATTTTTGAATAGAAAATTTTGTTTTTAATACTAATTTAACAATAGATAAAAGAATATTCTTTAAATGAAGTCGATGCTGAAATACAAAAAATAGCATCTCTTCTAAATTTAGAAGATTTTATAGATAAGAGAGCAAAAAATTTATCAGGTGGTACCAAAAAACGGCTGGGCATCGCAATGGCGTTAATTGGTGACCCTAAAGTTGATTAAAATTTTATTTCAATATTTATCAAATATTTAAAATTCTATTCTTAGATAATTATTTTGGATGAGCCTTCTTCAGGCATCGACCCAAAGAATAGAAGACAGCTATGGAATATTATTAAAAAGTTTAAACTTAATAAAACAATTATCATTTCGACTCATTATATGAAAGGTTAATTAACTTATTAAATTAATAGTTATAATGACTTTTTTTAAAATTTTTTTAGAGGCAGACTATTTGAGTGATAAAATTGGAATTTTAAATAAAGGAAAGCTTAAATGCTTCGGTAATCCGAAATTTCTTAAATCAAAATTTTGCCAAGGCTACAAACTGGTCGTGAGAAAGACCGAAAATTTCAATGAAATTGTGTTCAAAAATATAATCGAATTATTTGATGAAAATTATCTTGTTGATAACAATTACCATAATGAAATATCAGTATATGTTAATAGCGATTCTTCTAAGGATATTTACGAATTTCTCAAAAACATCGAGGATAACAGAGTTTACATTGGCTTTGAAAGCTATACAATTAGCTCACCAACTTTAGAAGAAGTCTTCATAAAGTAAATCTCATCAAATTTTTACCATTTTCTAATTACTATTTTATATTTTAAAGATTAGGAAAGCTACATGATGAAAATGGCAATCATATTTATAATTCTAAACCTGAAATCGATAGTCGTGATATTGCAAGAGGTATTTTTTAGAAATATTCTACCCAATTCTGAGTAATTTTACCAAATATTAAATGGTAAAGAGTAAAGTAAAAATAACTCTAAAGCTCTGTTTTATTTTTAAGGTAATAATAATTAATTTCAAATTCTATTGATTATTATAAAATTTTAAATAATCAATAATTTGTATTTTTATCAATTCCATTACCATCTGTGATCAATAACACTGGTTTAATTGATAATTTAAATGGTGACCTAATTGCATCAAAATCTTTTAAAAATTTGAAAATATTAAATTTCCAAGTTTAGGCTAGAAGCAAATTAAGATTATTTATTTTTTAATGATAATTTTTAGGGATACAGAATAATTTTCCATAAGTGGAAGTAAACAGAATTGAGACTTTAACTAGTAAGACTGCCTCAGCTTTTTTTCATCCAGACTTCAGTTCAAATTCAGTGAATTAATTTAAAGTCAATTGGAAATTCGTTCCAGATTGTCGAGGTCCTGTTTGGAAATAAAATTTTGGTTAAAAATACTTAATTTTCTCTTTATAAATAGTCTTTTTGTGAGATTTGAGATCGTCTGCTTTGAGCTTACAAACAATCGTCGTTCACGAGATTCACCTTATCTAAATTACTGACTATTTTGAACATTTGGACAAGATCGCCTTTCTGCCTTCTCATTTGAAGGTTGGTCTGATCCATTCCGCTTAACCAATTAGTATAACTTAAGCTTCTCGACTCAGGGACCACTTTAGTCGCTCTATTTTCTTTGAACTTTTTCCAACTCATTTATATCTAAGCTAATGGCATATTCTAAATGTAGTCTAACAAGAGATTTGTATAAAAAAGTGTTCCTTCTCACAAAATTTTTCAACTTGGTTGCCTTTCGCCAGATTGTTTTTCTGAATTAACTGAGTTTTTGGCAAAAATAAAATAATTAAATAAAAAATTGTTATAAATATTGTTAAAATTTTTTCTTTATGGTAATATTTTTTTAATTTCAGTGTTCAACAATGAAATGGTAAAAGTCTCAGGCATAAGATTGTTTATACAACAGATAGGAGCCCTCCTAAAAAAGCGATTTCGCATATCTACTTGTCGCTATCTTCTCACATTGACAGTTCTAATTCTTCCTCTGATAATACAAACAACATCGACTGCATTAATACCTTCGAAAACCAACTTGGTAAATAGTAATGACAACAACTTACAATACTCTGGTCAAGTTAACCTGGAAATTGGAAATTACGGCAATTTCCGCATGCCTTACCAAATCATAAACGATTCTTACTCGAAAATTCCATTACAAAGCTTGATCCAAAAATTCTATACCCGTGAAAATAAACCCAATGTTCAGCTCCTGGAAGTTAAGTCTGAATCTAATATGTCTGAATTTATTCGAAAAGAAAAAGCAAAAGATATCAATAATCAAATAAATGATTTATTTATGGCAATTAGCTTTAACATTACCAATTGGGACAAATTTCAAGCTACATTATTCTACAGTAGTTTGGCATTTCATTCGAGTGGAACTATTTTAAATGAAGTAAGTAATTTACTTCTCACATTTCTGTCCAACGATTTAACAAAGTCAATAAGCACCACAAATGCTCCTTTAAAATCGAACAACTCTTTATACCGAGGAGGTGACTTGTTTGAATTTCTTGCATGCTTGGACATTGTGCCCGGCTCAATCTTAAATTTGATAGTATCAGTAATATGTGGATTTTTAATTGCTGCAAATGTGATTAATGTATCTAGAGAACTTATCAGTGGATCAAAAAAACTCCAGTTTTTAAGCCGAACTAATATTTTCACTTATTGGTTTTGTAATTACATCTATGACATAATAACTTTTCTATGCATCTACATCGGTGTTGTTTGTAGTATAAAGATAGTTGATGCAATAAGAAACGATGTGCTTATCGAATCAGCAGTTTTGGTATCACAATCAAATATATTTTATGTATTTTTTTTGCTGATTTGTTCAGCCTTACCAAGTTGTAGTCTGAGCTACATTTGGTCATTTTTTTTCAAAACAGAAATAGTGGCCTTTATAACCTTGTTTATAATGTTAAGCAGTGGAGTCGTGCTGGACATGCTATGCTCCTTTTTACAGCTTTTTATAAACTCAGATCCTTATGAGAGAAATAAAAGCCTATTTGACTTTTTGAATTTGGTAAAAAATGTTCTGTATTTACTTTTTCCCAATGTGACAGTCAAACGTGGATTGTATTTTCTGAAAATTAGAAATAACAAAAACTGCATGGAATTTTCGAATAGATTGATGGCAACCAACTTTAAAATGGACTCTAGTCGACTTTCATTTGAACAGCCTGGACTTGGATCATTGATATTGATTTTTTTCTTCCAGTTTATAATTGGAAATCTATTAATTTTGGCTTTGGAACTCAGAAATAGAATTGATTTGAATACATTTAAAAAAAAAACTAATATAAATGAAGATGGTACATTGGTTCTGAAGGATGTTAGCAAAAAGTATGGATGGAAAAAGAAATTAATTCTAAAAGATATTGATTTATCAGTGAAAGATTCCGAATGCTTTGGGTAAGTCATATTTTTCAAAAATTTGATAAATCGAATTTAATTTTTAGAATTTTTCATCAGCTTTTAAAATTATCTTCTGGTTTTGAAAAAAAGATTTAAGCTTTTGTGTTAGTTGATCTCCGAAAAAATAAATTCAATTAGCTGAATTTTTGCAAATTGAGTTTAAATATTTATCATTTTTTTAATTTTGTGCTTTTAAGATTAGCTATTATTTTATTAAAAGAATTTATTAATTAAAATTATGTATCTTTATATATAAAATAATAAATCTTTGTCCTGAACTTTATTTCTTTAGAAGATAGACAAAATTTAATTAAATTAATAATTTTTCTTAAACTAGAATCCTGGGAATTAATGGAGCTGGCAAGACAACACTTTTGAAAACAATTATTGGAGAATTAAAACCCAATAGTGGGAGAATAATCGTAAATGGAGCTGAAATTGGCAAAAATATTTTAAAATATCCAAACAATCTAGGATATTGTCCACAATTTTCCTATTTGCCAGAGTTTCTCAAAGTTTATCAATGCTTTGAAATGTTTGCTGTGTTGAAAGGCATTGATCCGAAATGCAAAATTTTCATAACTAATGATTTAGTCAAAATATTTAAACTGGACATTTATAGAGATGTTTATATAAAAGATTTGAGTGAAGGAAACAAGCGAAAGCTTAGCACAGCAATAGCATTTTTAGGAAATCCGAAATTGGTTATTTTAGATGAAGTAATCTTAATTATTAATTTGAAAATTTTATAAATTTGACTTCAGCCAACAACTGGTATGGATCCGTCTGCAAAAACATATTTCTGGAATCTGATTAAAATGTCAGAAAATTACGGAATTACAACAATCATTTCCAGTCATAGGTTAACAATTAATTAAATTTAGATAAAATATTTAATAAGAGAGATTTTTAGCTTGGAAGAATGCGAAAAGTTATGTTCTTCTTTATCAATTTTAAAAGAAAGTGTTCTCGAATTTTGTGGCACTTTTGACAATCTAAAGCTTAATTATGGCAAAGGTTTTTGTTTGATGATAAAGTTGGAGCAGACTGATGAGCCGTCGAACGATTTGGAAATATTGGAAAGTTTTTTGCTTAGAAAAATTCCCAATTCAACAATTAAAGGTTTTAATTTAAAAAATAATATTATTTTATTTTATGTCTAATTTTAATAGAGAAACAAGCTGATAGTTTCTTGGTTCAAATAAAGAAAACAGAATTTACAAATCTGCTTATTTCGGACTTATTCAATCTAGTTGAAAAATATAAAAAAAAATATAAAATTGAGTCTTTTTCAATATCGGAGACCACATTAGAAGAAATTTTCTTGTCCATTTCTGAATCAAATACCAAAATTGATCAGAATAGCAATATTCGAGTCTAGAAATTATTATTAAAAAAGGAAATTCACATTTTTTTAGATAATTTTTGTATCAATTATTTTTATTTTAATAAAATTTGAAAACATCATTTTTTTTAATCAAATTCAAAAAATGGAGCGTAAGATTAAAGGACTTGTACTTGTACTGCAAAATTAAACACTATCTAACAATATATTTTAAAATAAATACATAATATGTTTGTACAAAAAATAAGCAAAAAATAATTTTTGAGTACATAAACTGCTTTATTTTTAATAAGTATTATGAAAAGATGTTTAGTAATCTAAAATCCTAGATAATGATTTCAAAAGTAGAATTCTTCTAAATAGGTTTGAGTTTTTGTCACTTGAAATTTAAATTTAACTAAAAATTAGTTTGAGATTAGATTTAAGTCATTATTATATAACAAATTAGAATTAGTCGAAATCTGATTTTCAAATAATAACTGATTTAGAACTCTAAAATCTTAAATAACTCAACCTGGTTAATACAAAGTTGGTTGATTAAAAAAACCATTATTTTTTAAACATTTTCAAACCATCTCCAAATGACAAAAATTTAATAACAAAATTATTCTAGATAAAATTTTTTTAATAATATCATTACAATTATAATTACTTAACGAGTTTAATAAGATGCTCCTATGATGGTTTTTGTAATAATTTTAGTAGTAAATTTTCAGCGGTTTTTTTAAAATATTAAAGCTTTTTTAATTTAAAAAAATATTTTAGTTCAAAAAAATGTATAGTTTTGAGATTTCTCTTTTTTGAAAATTTGTATTTAAAAGATAATTAATAAATTGTGTTACAATTCGACCAGATTTAAAATAAAAAGATCACAAATTACTGTTACTAAAGATATATTTTATTATACTTGTAATTTTATGATTTTTTAAGATGGATGATCTGTATGAAAAATTTCTCAACTTAATAGACCTTGGCATTGATTTAAGCTTTTTGGACTTGAACATAACCACAAATTCGGATCTTATCTTAAGCAAGCTGGACAATATAACAATTTCTGATGAGATGTTGGACAACATTGATCTACATTATTTAGTCGAACACTTTTATATTATTTCAAAATGGCTCAATGTAACATTAATTACAATAATAACATTATTAGGTCTCTACGGCAACATCATGTCTCTGATTATCTTTTCTAGCAAATCATTTAAAAAGCGATCTTTTGCGATACTTCGCATGTATATTCTAATTCTGTCAATTAGTGACTTTTTAGTTCTTATATTTCACTATGTAGACTTTACTTTTATTTCATGGACAAATTTGATCCAATCTAGACAATTTTCTTTAAATATAATTAATCAGTCAAGACTGTTTTGTAAAATAGTTCCATTTTTGAGAAATTTTTTCAGAACATTATCAGTTTATTGCTTAGTTTTCATATCTATTTATCGTATTTTTTCACTCCATTTTCCAATGGTAAGTACAAAATGGTCTAAATTAAAATTTAACAAAATAGTTATTCTCATTACTATTGGATTTTCTATATTGGTCAATGGGCACACTTTGTTGCTTAACGATCTGGTAATTCATTACAAAACAAATCAACTTTACTGTTCAATTAATCGAAAATTTTATAAATATCAGATTATTTTTCGCTTAAAATACATTTTATTCACCATTTTTATCCCAATTATTATAATCCTCGGTATTAGTATAATTCTTTACACAAAGATCAGACATTTTGTACATAAAAAAGAAACAAGAAGCGAAGCATTGCCATTATCAGCATTAAAGTCATCTGACCAAAGAAAAAGTATAACAAATGAAAGAAAACAGCCTAATGCTCAATCGGTCAGAACTGCTTATTTGACTGTCATATTGTCCAAATGGTTCATCATTTTGCATGTACCTTATACAATTGTTTGGATTGTGCTACATTTTCAATTAAGAGCGGAAACAGCTAGAGTAGAAAATTTTATATTCAATTTGATTTATAAAAAACCAAATGAGAACGAGAATCAAAAATATCTACTTAAAGCTTTTCTGAATTTATTTGAAATTTTGACTATTTTAAATTACGCAGTCAACTTTTTTTTATACATCATTAACATACCTTTGTTCAGAAAAATACATAAAAAAATTATATGTTATTTATTTTAAAGAATTTAAATGTCTATTTTTAAATTTAAATAAAAAAAAACTAATTTACTATATTTTTTTTATCAAGTTAAGACAAGTTTGTCAAGTTCCGATTTTTTAAATGCCAACACTAAAGTAACTTCTATTAAGCATTTAAAAAAGTTTTATAATCATAATGATACTAATGATAATTGCTAGACTTTTGCATCAAGTCTGGATTTACCAGACTAAAAGCAAAATTTTAATCTTTCAAAATTCTATTCGATTTGTTTTTAAAAAGATCAATTGTTTTTGATTCTATCAGTTCTTCATTTGTTAATTAATTCAAATCACTAACAACTCTGTTACCAAGAAAATTATATCTAGGCAAACAGTTTCTTATTAGTTTTCTTCTTAAGATGTATCGATTTCCTCTTGTATTATACCCTGAAATAACTACTAATAGGGTATTAAAATGTCTAATAAACGATTATATTTAATAAGATTTATTCTAAACAAATGAAAGTGGTCACTCTAAATAACCACATTAATTAGAGAACAAAAAGGAAAAAAAATATAATAAAAAAATAAAATAATGTCAAATAATTACCATCAAATACTTGGTAATTATTTGTGAGTATTCAATTATACATTTGCACAAATATCAAATTTGATATAATTTTGGCATTAAAATTAGTTGAGATATAAGCTTTCAAAATTCCAGGCTTAATTGATTGCCTAAAAGGATCATCTTTTTAATTTTTCACCTTTTTAATAACCTAATTTTTAAATAAAATATGTTGTTTTTCTCTTTACTAAACTCAAACAACTTACTAAAAAAAATTAAATTTAACTATATAAAAATGTGCCATTGGTTCTAATTAAGCAATCGCTTGAATATTAAAACAATGCAGGTTTTATTAAATTATTATTAGAAAAATTTTTAAAATGATAAATTTAAATAAGAGAATACTGCCATGTTGTAACAAAAATCTTCCAAATTTTAACCTTTATTAAGTCTGTTTTATTAATTGAAAATCTACTGTTTATATGTAACCTTTTTTTCAGTTCAAAATTTCATATCAAAACCTAAAATATTAAATTTAATGATAGATGTACATTAAAAACTATATTTATTTATTGATTTTTTTTTTATTAAATTAAGATTTAAAAAGAAAAAAAATATAAGTATCCTAAGAAATTTTCAAAGCCATTATTCTTAAACGAATCGAGTAAATCTAGATAGCCTACAACAACACGATTAGAATAAAAATTAAATCAAGAGATACATTTATTTATTCAAAAAGTTAAAGCCTTCGAAACCAGAACGGAAATAAAAAATTAATCTTTTATTTTTGTAAAAAAAAATGTCAAATTTTTCCAAAACATTAAAACTAGACATTTATAAAAAAATTAAATTGCCAATCACTTCCAATTTAATTTATACTGTTCATAAAATTCGCTGGTCTTTGCCAAAATGTAATTGTAAAGCTCTTGAATAGTCTTCAAATATCTAGCTTTTCTGTCTCTTTCTTTCTTGTAGGCAATCCATTTGATGACCAAATCATACTCGCGTTGCATCATTTCTTCAAAGCGCACTTTAAAATCCCGTTTAGTATTAAATTCCGAATTGGGATTCATCAAATTTTGGACAATTTTCTCCTCAGTTTCATCAGTAATGTCATATGAGTACCAATGATTGAATACATACGAGTAGTATATGTTGAGATATCTAGAGGCCGTGGCAGAGCCGTCAAAAGAATATGGTGCCAAGCCACCATTTCCTTTTTCCTTGCTGTGCTCTGGGTCTTTACTGTAATATATCTCTCGTTGGCTAACTTTATCTCCATCTATCAGGTCAACCAACATCATGTTGTAAATGAGAGCCGCTGGATTTTTTTGTACCTCAACGCCAAACATCAAAAAAGCCACTTCAGAAATGAGCTGTCTTCCGGGATGCTTTTTCATGTAATATTCAAGCTCATTTATTTCATTGCTGAACAGCGCTCTAAAATGGCCTCCATGCATATACGGATCCAAGTCTCTATCAATATTCTTGTAGTCAATTTTGGTATATTTGTGTTTTTCTTTGGCCATGACAGAGTCGTGTCTGAAGCCTTGTAGTTCTTTTCTTTGCTCTACTCTAATCTCTATTTTCAATGGAAATACCCATTCGGTGATACGCTCGGACAAAAAAAAGTTCTCTGTAATGCCTTTGGTGTTTTTTAAGCCCTTGTAGCAGTAGTTGTCAAATTGTAGATTGGCCAAAAAATCGCTGAAAAACTCTGTAGAGTCGCTTATATCGTAGCGATTGCATTTTTCCCTCAGTTTACTCATTATGGTCTCTCGAAAAGACATTTCTTCTACATGCTGGTCCCATGTTATTTTCTCATTTGACCATTTGATCAGTTCTTCACACATTTGATTGTGTGGTGCCATGATTTCTTGAATGGTATGACTTGACTTAGCACTAAGCTTTTCAATAGCTTTCTTGTAGTTGTTCTGGTCAAGCTCGTTGCACGAGTCTTTTAGGCGTTTTTTCAGTAGGAGCTTGAATTTTTCGTGGATTTGTTTGGAACAAAAAATACTTCGACCAAGAAAGTGAAGTATCAGAGAATAGACTAGTTGTTTGTTCTTGAGCTGGTCCAATTGAGCTTCCATTTCGCTGTCTTGACCACGCAAATGACTCAAATCAATGTTAAATTTAATTATGTGTTTCCAAAGCTTGTCATCAATATTCTCGGTGGTTCTCTTGAGTAAATCTTTAAAATTGTGTTCATTGAAGTTGAATTCGACCTCTGCTTTGGGCTGGATGAAATTCACTTTTTTGTCAACCATTTTTTAATTTTTTTTTTCTAAAAAAAAATTGGAATTTTGAAAATAAAATTTTAGATTTAAATCTATTATGACCAATTATGATAAAGAATTAAATTGCCTGATCTTTACCAGTCAAGAAATTTTAAAAATCAATAATTTTTTAATTTTTAATTTAAATAAAAAAGACAAAATTGATTTTTTTAAATTTGTTTATACTGAGCATTAAAAACGTCATGATGGTTATGATGCTCATATTTCATTAATAATAAAATTTGGATCTAGTAGAATTTTTACCCGATAAATAACATTGATAATAATCATCAAACAATCTTCGACTCATTTAAATATCTATCTAGAAAGAAATCAATTTTTAAATAAGCATCTAATTTAGACTGGAATTTTTTGGAATTTTTTTTTTTATACAATTGCACAATAAATTAAAAAAATTAAATAATTGAGTGTATTTTTATCCAAAATTATGATATAATAGTTAAAATTTCTTGGTAAATAAAGACTTTTTTGAAATTATCAGACTGATTTCATTAAATGTAAAAATTTTTCTCATAAAGTATATTATCTTTATGATATAATCTTAACCATACTGTGACAAGCTTTTATGAAAATAATATTTTTTATTTTTTTTAAATATTAGTTATTTTTGAATTTTATTGTTCTTTTGTTTTAAATTATAAAAAAAAATATTTGTAAAATCATTAAAGATTATGGATAAGACTACACGACTAGAAAAAAAATAACTAAAGGTGTAAAAAATTACCAATTTTATCAATTTTCTCTCTGAATATTATAAATTGATTAAAGTTTTTAATTTATAAAGATTTAAAAAAAGTTAAAACATTTTTATTTTTCAATTTTGAGAAGAGAAATTTTTAAATGTTCCAAATAAGTGCTTTTTATATCTTTACATTAATTTTGAAAATAAAATTTCGAAAAGGCATTTCTTCTACTTCTACATAAAAATCGTGGTCAGTTTATCAAAATATGAAAAGAAGAGTTCGAAAGCTGCCGATATTGCATGAATGAATTAAATACTTTCTTGTTGACAGGAAGCAAAGAGTAGTTTTGGTATGAGGTCGCTAATGGCGTCAAGGATCGGTTTTGGGTTCGACTTTGTTCATTTTCCACATAAATGATTTATTGGATTCGATTCAAAGTCCATGTCTTTCATATTGGGGTTTTTTAATAAGAATGAATTAGGATCGACTCAACTTCAAAATGAACTCTTTGAATTAAGTAACTAGACAACAAAATGGTCTACTGCACTAAATGTATTAAAGTTTATATTGTATATTGGTCGAAATGGGAATAAAACTGGATATAGAGTTCCAATCTTGGACGGGGCAGTGACTCTTAAAGAAACTGTTGAAGAAAAGGACCTCAGTGTTATTGTGTCTATTCTAAGCTAACAGAGTGTAAGGTCAAATCAGGAATGCATTCGTGTGTTAGGACAAAGAAACTTTTAGACTTTTATACATAGGACTTGTCAGACCGCATCTTGAATATGCTGTAAGTATTTGGAACCCTTCAACGAAAGGTAACATAGACATCATCGAAAGTATCCAAAGAAGAGCGACGAAGCTAGTCCATTGTTTGAAAGAAAAGTCATACCTTTGGACTTAATGAGCTAAGAAGATCGTAGAACAAGAAAGGATCTTATTCAAACGTTCAAGATAGTCAACCGCCATGAGAAGACTAATCTAATGAAGGATGTGAACCTAGGTACAAGTTTGAATCTGAAGCTGAGAAGAAAACATAACATGAAGCTAGAGAAAGAAATTTGCATATATTTTCAATGAGGAAATATATTTCAAAAATTATTGTTAACTTAGTAGGTAAAAATTTTAAAAGGTTAACATCAACTTGACCAATTTGCCAATCACCATGATTTTTGTCTCTTTTTATCTTGATTTATTTCAAATATTTTTATAATATTTTGGCAAGACTTTGTTATCTGATAATGGACCTAGTACTGTTTTCAATCGTTCATATTTTTAAGTTAAATTTTTAAACCACACAAATTTAAAAGTTTTTTATTAAAATTTAAGCAAATTAGAAACTTGGATATCATAGAGGCTATCATTTTTTTCATTTATATTCAAAGAATAATTAAGGGCACAATTTGCACTGGCTTTATTTGAATCCAGCTCCATTTCGATTATCTATCAAGGAAACAATAAATCATTTATTCATTAATTACATAATAAAAAACATACTGCTTCGTAAGAATTGTTCTCAAAGGCTTCATCCAGCTGAAATTCAACTGCTTGACTAAGGTTATTCACTTTTTCTATTTCTTTTGACACATATGCACAGTAGTGGCTTTTGAGACTCTGAATTTCCCAAAGTGAGCTCTTAAGAGCGCCACAGTTTTTAAAATCTAGACAATTTATCTCATAAGGATCCTCTAATATATCGGCTTTGGTCTTATTATGAATCAATATCTTGCAATTAGGATGTCTTATTAAAAGATTGTATGTGAACAAAACCAAAAATTTAAGATCTCCAGGGGGACAATGCAAAGACATTCGAGACAGCTTTTTAATAAAAGCAGCCACTAAGTTTGATGACAAATGACTTAAAAAATTCAATTCTAAACTAAAAATTAAATTATTGATTTTAATTTACGTTGAGAGCAAAAACATGTCCAGAAGTTGGAAAAATCTGTCTTTGTATTTTGTGTGAAAAATTGCCGGGTCTAATAGCTGATAGACTTTTTGGTAAAACTTTGGATACTCTCTAAAATTAAAATTTTAATAATAAGATTAGATTTTTTGATTTTATTTTACAAATTATAATTGTTTATTAGAATGAAAAGACTATTGAGTGCCAAAACACTGATCAGTCCACCTGAGTTGTACGAATGGGTCAAAAAGTCGGCCAACATTAGCGGATTTGTCATTTTTGGAATCAATTTTTCCGGAAGTTTAATTAGTAGCTTTTTATAAAGTTTAGGTGTTAGCTGATTTTTTAAAAAATTAACGAAACAATCGTTGAACAGTTTTCTATGAGCATCTAGCTGAATTATTTTCGAATTGGCAGCCAAGTTATCTCTTTTAAGAGCAAACAACTTTTCAGTCTTGTTCTCCAAATTTTGGTCATCTTGATTTTGAGAAGCTTGACCAATTTGGTCATCGATATCATTTGCCTTTGAGTCTTTGGTTGAATTTTGATTTTCTTTGACAAGATCTGGCATTGTGGCATAAATATTAAGGATATTTTCCAGCACTTCTTCTTTTGCTTGATTTTTTTTATAAAAATCAATCAACAAGTATTTTAAACTGAAGTATCTCAGATCCCAGAATGTAAAATATGAGCGTATTTTTTTTAAAAATTTATCATCCAACTCAACATTCATTAGAACATCTATAATTGTCTAAATTGTTAAATTTTAATTTTCATTTATGCAAGCTTTTGTCTTTAGTCCTACTTCTAAGAGTTCTTGGGGCAGTTGATGCTTTTCTTCGCTTTCTTGAACTTAAAAATCCAAAATTCAAGCTTTGTCAAATAATTTAATTCTCTTTGAGATTGCCATAAGATTATGAATCCTAGTTGGCAATATCTTACAAAAAGAAAGACATCTAATGTTGGAAAGGGTGCATAGTAAAACATTAATACCAGTAGTGTTACCAAATTAGATTTGACTAAACGCTTAAATACATAAGGGGTAATAACATCTCCTTTGGAAAACGTGATTGAAAAGATTCTAGCTAACATGGATTATTCAAAAACTGTAGAATCTATTTGGTGACAAGAGAATAGAAAATAATCAAACAAAAATGTAAAAATTTAAAAATAATTTCAATTATTAAATTTATTCTTTTATCTTTTTCTGATATTAAATTTGTTTGTTTTTCTGTCAATTTATTTGGCAATATTTATACCAATCATTCAACAATTAAGATTTAGTATCAAATTAAAATTAAGAAATGTTAAAAAGCTATTCTAAACCTATTTTATATATTATAAAACGCCACATCTATCTATCCTCTAGTTGCTATCTTTTCTATTAGCAATTTGTCAACCAATTCTCAAATACTTGATGCATCCTTTGGCACAGAGACAGAAAATTAAAGAACACTGTATTGTCAAGATATTTTACTGCACTATCTCTTTAACATGATCTTCATGAAAAATCAATCTGCAAGTATAATGGTTAATTATATATGACTAAATATTCAAGAAGATAAAATCTGTGTTCCATTTAGCACACTATTCATTACAGTTAATTTTGCATTGGTCTCCTTTCCAATCTTTTTTTTATTAAAAAGAATAACATAACTCCTCCAATTTTTTAATTAATTAATGAATTTTTTTCATTTCCATTTATTTACCCTAAACCTTAATCTTTACCTTATATTTTATTTTCTTAATAAGATTTGAATAACTTTTGAAGTCACTTTTTAATTAATTATTTAAAAAAATCAAAATTTTCTTTTTTGAACTGAAGACCTTTTAACTTTGATTTATTATGAATTCAAAATTTTTTATTTATAAGACAATAATTTAATTTATTAAGATAAAACATACCTTTTTTAAACTGAGTCTCAAATTTTAATAAGTCAAATAAACCAATTAAGCAAGTTATCTACAAATAATTAAAATTAGCCAATTTTCAAACACCAAGAACAATTTTAAGTTACTTTAATTGTTTTAAATTTAGGATTTTTTGCGCTATTATCTTTTATATAATCCAGCATTAAATTTTTTAAATCACCGAATCGCTGATTCATCCAAAGACGATACTTTTCGTCCGAATTGAGGCAGCTCAAGTTTTTGGCAAACATCTCTTGTTCTTTTTGATTCAAGAATAGCTGAAATTTTCCATCCTTTAGATACGAACCAAATATTTGGCACATGGAACTTATAGCTTTAATACAAGGCTGGATTTTTTTGGACTGTAAAATAATTCTTTATAAAATTTTACAAAAAAAGATAATTTTAAATTACTTCTGAGGCATATTTGAACAAATCAACTATCAAATTGGACCGCTTTTTGTTCTTAAGGATCTGATTAGTAAGCTGGTCAATTTTTTCGCCCAAATTTGAACTCATATCAAGATTGGCAAAGGTTGGCAAGTTTTAACTTTAGAGAAAATTTTGAATAAACTTAAAACATGCTTTTTTTAAATAAAAAATATATTAAATATTTTATGAATTATACAGATGGTAATGTATTTTGTCTTTATGAATGCAAATTTGCATTTTTTGCATCTGACTTTTGTGAAAAAATTTTGAAGCAAATTTTGCATTGGTCTCCTTCTCCAATCTTTTTTTATTAATAAAAAGAATAATAAAAAAGATAATAAATTATTCTATTTTATTTACGGATATCTTTTTTTATGGTGCATTTAAATTTAGTTACTAAGAAATAAATTTTGATGAATTCTGTGCTTAATAATTCAAGTCAGCGGGAAGGCTCGCGGCCAAGCCATGAAGAAAACGTACCATCTTTGCTTCACACTGCATCGAATGTTCAAAGCGACCACGACCATCAAGACACCAAGCCATTCAAAATGAACACATACATACAGCTTGACATTGACGAGAATAACTTTAACTGTTTGCCGCGCATTTGTAAATTTGTCATCACTCGGCTCAAGCTTGACCAAGAGCTTATTCAGCCGTCAGTAATTTTGGCCGTGAAGCTTGAAGCCAGCAAGCGCTCGCTGCGAACTCTTGAGATACCTTTGGAAAACCAAAGGGCAGACCTAAACCTCTTGTACAACATAACTTATCCACATTATTTAAAAAAAGATACCAATTTACTCTACATTTATGTCCAAACTAGGCGCAAAAAATATAAAACCAAAGCAAAAACAATCCAATTCGGATACAAGACTCTGGCCTACACTTTCATTGACCTTGCCAATGCACTGCAAAAGCCATACTCGAACGACTTGCCATTGTTTCTCAGATCAGGCAAAAATGGACTCAAGCAGCAAGTAATCGGCTCCTTGAGCATCCAGTCATTGACCAGTCAGCCCATAAATGACTACGATACCAGCGACGAGATTGACTTCGACCTAAATTCAGACATTGACTCGGACAACGAGCACAAAAAGGCAACCCAAAAAACAAACAAAAGCCAATTGACTGGCAAAATAATTTCTTTTATTAGAAAATTAAAGAATGAGAACAGCCAACACCACAAATCAACCCAATCAACTGACCAGACCATAGAAAATGAGCATTCGCTCATCATAAATGATGTTTACGACCTGGACTATGATGATAACGAGGATTTAGATGAAGAATTTTACAACAACATTGAGCAAGTCAGTGATTATGCCAATTCGGACTCAGATGAGCCAAATTTTTTGTTCAAAGACCAAGATGCCTATTCAATTGTGTCAACACCAAAACCAAAAATAGAACCTTTCTACAGCCAGAATCTTGACGTCTCTGACGAACAATCTCTTTGCTTAAACTTCAAGCGAAATTATCTGATAGCCGAAAAGCCAGAGTCCATAATGGATAATTATGTGGTGCGCAAAAATTTTACCATAATCGAAGCTGATGAACTTGGCAAAAGTTTGAGTGAAGTTCAATTGGAAAATTTGCTCAGGAATAAAAGTAATGTTAAAATATTTCTCATAGGCTCAAATAATACCATGCTGAGGGACTATTTACGCTCATTTTACTTAAATATAGTCAAATTAAATTCAGAGTATGGCAAAATTTTCCAAAATTTTTTCATCCTTTCAAATGACAAACAAGAGATTTTAAATTATCTAATTTATTATTTAAATGAGGAAAATGCAAAAATGTCTTTGAGTCAGATACAAATTGGTGAAGTGATGTTGCATAGCGAGAATGAGCTTTTAGATGGCAAACTAATTCCATTTTTGAGCTCGGTATCAATTAGTCAAAATGATGATGAGTCAGTCAATTGTGCCAAAATGGCTAGTCTATCTACTTCGTCTAGTTTGCCACAATTTTTAAATCTAAATGCTAATAATTGCCAGTCAAAATCGAATAAATGTAGCTATTCGCCACCTAGTTCTCCGCTGGTAAACCAGGACAGTGTTGATGTGTCCCTGTTTCATAATCTACAGATCGACTATTGGACAAACTCGGGCCCAGACGACTGCACTAACCAAGAAAATGATCCTAATAGGTCGTGTTTAAAAGCTTTATTTAAAAATATCACTATATTTAGAAATCACGGAACCAATTTGTCCGATTTGCCACAACACTTAACTCTGTGTTACTGTGTTAAGGAGAAAAAACAAAAGAGTAAGTTTGTTTTAAATAAAAAAAAATTTTATTTATGAATTTTTTATGATATGATCTAATATCTGATAAAAAAAATATTTGTCCAGTATATTTCCATAAATTACTGATCCGGTTCGGTTATACGATCAAAATTTTTTAGTTTTATTTACATAAATATATAAAATTTCTCAATTTAAACATTTAAACTGATTAAAAAAGCAAAATATTTATGATATTTATTTGAAAAACATTGAATTTAAATTTTTTATTTGATATGTTTGTTTTTTAGTTTAGAAAAATAATGATTAAACGAAAAATACTAAAATTTCAAAAAAATTAATATAAATTATTTTTTAAGATTTAAGATTCGATATAATTCGAAATTGCTTGTCATTGTAAATATAATAAAGTTCTTTCTTTATTTTAAATTTAAGAATTTTAGAAATTTGCTATAAAATTGCGTTGATACAAAAAATGTTACCTTTAATCTATAAAGAACCATTTATTTAAGACAAATTGAAAAAATCCAATCTAAAAAGGAAATAATTTTAATAAGAACTAAAAATTTAGCAATATTTTTTTATTCCATTTTAATCAAGTCTAACCTAAAGAAAACTTTTTTAAATATTCAAAATTCAACTATTTTTTTTAAACTTTTTCTTTAATATTTGTATAATTAATTTGTAAATTAAACTTTAGTCATGCGGTTGAGTAAAAAGCCTAAAGATATCGAAGGCAAGAAGGAGGTAATAGAGTGTCTCAGTCGTTTAGTGTGCACATCTAAAAATTCTTTGTCACCAATTAATGGTAACTTTATATTAACTCTTTCTTTACTTAATCAATAAATTTTTTTTTTTAAGTATGGATTGATGAGAATGAATATTTGAATATAAAATTTTTACAAATATCATCATTGTGGCAAGGAAAACCTGTTTATATTAATATCGCTAGAGCTAACAATCCTTAATTTGTGGACTGATTCAAAACTTATTTAAAAAGTTAAAATCATTAATTTAATTTTTTTTAGTCTATCAAACTAAATTAATTATTTTTTTCTTATATGTGGTTATATTAAATTTAATGAGTTTTTTTGTAAGCGGTTTTAATAATTTTTGTTAAATAAAATTGTAAATTAAAAAATAAAGAACTTAACTATTTTATTAATTAAAATTTTTTTTTACCATAAATATCTAAGATGTTGATGAGCAGTTGATTTTGGTCAATTATTTTTAAAAAATAGTAGAAGTTGTAGTAGTTATGAGACTGCAGTTTAGAAATATATAATAATGCCTTCCGGCAGAATTTTAGCTCAATAAGAGCTGGGTCAGTCTTTCCTTTCTCTGTTCTATATCAAACACTTCTCTGTCGATACCCGCTTTAAAGCCATTAACTGTCTCTGAGTTGACAACACTCTGCGGTTAAGCATTCCACTTTGAAACCACTCTGTTGGTCAGAAAGTTATATCTTGATGTAGCTTATTTGCAACTTATGGCAAAAAATAGTCTTTGATAACAAGAACAACCTTAGATTTGCTTATTTAAACAAACTCTATTCACTTTATTTCCTCAGACATTGGCTTTAGAACAGCCGTTTTCGTATTTTAATCTCTAAATTAATAAACTATTAGACTAATACAACTTCTTAACATTAACAAAAATAACCCATTACCTAGATCAACACAAACTCAAACTTGTATCAAATAAATTCGTCTTTTTAAAGTTTTTTTACAAAAACTTAGTTTTTTATAAATTTAAAATTTTTTGAAAAAATAACAAAATTGAACTTTAAGTTTAAATTTTTTATCTTAACTAGAGTCATTCCAGAATTTGATTTAATTTTTTTTTCTTTCAATTAATATTCAAAATGGTCAAAATTTTGCTTAAAACATACATATAAATTTAATTAATGATAGCTCAAATAGATAAAGCATTTTAATTGACCATAAAAAAAAGAATTTACAGACAGATGGAAAAATCCGAAAGAGTACATTTTAGCTGATTCTTTTTCTTATAGACCTGAAAAGGAAGTAAGAAGTTCTTATAAAACCAGACACTATTGGTCGAGACTATCTTTTGGAATGAGCTTCTTTCCCAGTAATCAGCTGATATCTATCGATATATAATAAGTATGAATTTTACCAAAGTACTAACCACTATTCCTTTTATTTTCTTTCAGACTTGATTTTTTAGCCTATTTTTGATTTTTAAAAATTAAGATAAAGAGCAATTAATTAGTTGTGATAAATTTTTGTTTTCATTTTAACATTTAGCGTCAGTCAATTGACCATGGGAATTTTTTTTCTTTAAGTTATCTAACTTTTTCACACCATGCTAGATGATTAGGTCCATTGAAAAAAAATCGCTTTTTTCTTAAATAATTATATTTATATTTTTTTATAATTATTTATATATTTAATTGACTTGAAATAAAAATGCCCTCTAGTGTGAATTAGGCATGCTATAAGCACTAGCCCGCATCTGAAAAGATTATCAAGCAGAGTGTGAGGAATTGATTAGGACATTAACTTTTTAAGTGATAAAAGGGTTGACAACAGGTTTTGTAATTGCCAAAAAAGTCAGTCAAAAAAATAAAAATATAATATTTGTATAATATTAATAAAAATATGTTTCTCATTATATTTTATTCTTTTTTATAGACATAAATAATACTGATAATATATTCAATGATTGATTAAGTTTTCTTCATTCTAGCTGATAGCAATTTTTCGATCAGCTTACTTAAAAATCATTTTCCATTACCATACTGGATAAAAAATTTATTGATCATAAAATTTGAATATTTTTTCTCATGGAATGATACTTTTGCGATACAATCTATATTTTGTATACTTGCACTAGAATTACGATTAATTTAAACCACAAATAAATCCATTTTAATGAATTTTTACTTTAATAAACATTTCGGTTAATAATTTTTTGATTAATTTATTAAAAATTTCATCGTGACAAACAATCATTATATTAATTTCTAATCAACAAAAAAAACAACTATAGTTGAAAAATTTTTTTTTAAAACTCAAAAAAAATTAAATGATTTAAAATAGAAAAAGAGATACTGATATAACACTTAAATAGAATGTTAAATTTAAACATATATATCCATTAATAAGATGATTGTGCAACCAATTACGCATTATTAAACACCTTTAAGCACTGCTTGCTTTCATTAGAATACAAACTAAAAAGTTGTCCTGTTCCTCGTTTAGCTGATCTGTCCTAAATCCGGACAACAATTGTTTGAACACTTTGGTGCACAAATTAGAGCTGCTTGTGAATATGTTCAAATTGGCCTGTGGTCTGTGGTCATCGGGCAAGCTGACTACACCAGCTGCACACTTCTGGTTCAGATAAGACACTAAATTGTGCAATGATCTCTTTTGTAAAACACTTTTGTCCGATTTGGTCAAATCACTGGCCACACACATATACACTGAATAGGTTACTGAGTCGTCATTTTCAAATTTTTCGCTCAGCTTTTTTTCTATATCGTCCAGCTTGGACGAGTCCAAGCGGATTCTTTGATTAATCTGTAAATTCATGTCCTTGTTTTCTGCTGGCAAAATATTTTGACTTAGGACTTTATTTCCAGCCAGATGGTAAAATTTGACCGGAAAAGAGTTTTTTTTCAAAGTCAACTGGCCCGACCAGCAGACATACGGCTCTAGGAGATTTTTCATGTCGCTTAAATTCTTTATCGTTTTGGTCATCACCGACCGAGACAAGTGGACATGCGACTCGTCCAATAGCCAGTTGGATTGGACTACTTGTCTCACCTGCCTCTTATCCTCTATCTCTCCCTCGTCTTTTTCCTTACCCAAATCAAACTCTCTTTTATCCGACTGGCTATTTTTGAGTCCATTGGGCGATAGCGAACGCTTTTTTTTAACCTGTGGACTCTTTGATCTGGACTTGGAACGATTTTTTGAGTCAATTGCATCCACTCGACGGCCATTGTCTGTTTTGGTAATTACAATTTTCTCATAGTTCGACTTTGGCTCTGAACCATTGGTCATCTTGGGCTTTTTGGTTTTGGACTCGTCCTCGGCCGCTTGGCTGTCCGACTGGACCAAGCGCCGCTTTGGACTTGGCGATCTGGACTTTTTGGGTGAGCGCAATTTGGGCTGTAATAGGTTGAATTTTTTCGGGTCATGGAAGTCGATTCGAAGTCTGTCAGAGCGTGGCAAGGTCTTACCACGCAACTCGAATCGAACTTCCTCGGCATGTTTGACATTATAAAACAGCACAAAAGCAAAGTTGTTCGGACTGGTATACAATATGTCATATTTGCTCGAGTCATTGGTGTTCAGTATGTACTTGATCTCTTTTTCCAGGTCTTTAATGTTGGAGTTGTCTTTGAGACCGCCGATCCATAGACAATTTGTTGCTTGCACTTTACCTGAATTAAATAATAATGATTAAAGCTGATTTAATAAAAAATTCATCTTGATATGGTTATAAAAAAGCACATTTTAACTGTGCCCCGGCTTGGTACAAATCAAATAGATTCTAATTTGATTTCTATTCTTATTCGAATGGCCGATGGATGTGAGGTTCTATTGATCATTAAATCGAGCATTTTATTTTAATAATTAAATTAATAATAGTTGTATAAATAGATCTAAGTTATTTAAGATTATTTTTTTTTAAAATGGATATTCTAGGTCAGAGTGGATCGAATAGGCTCTTCGATTAAACACTGTCATTGACGCCAAACAGACTAAAAGCAAAGGTGAGCAAATAGCACATAGAAAAGCAGTGAAAAAAAATAATTTTTTTTTATATATGTGGTTGGCTGGTGAGTTGAAAATTAGTTAGAATCTAAAAATTTGAAAATTTTGATTATTTCCGATTAATTAGATAATTTTCGAATAAAAAATAGTATTTTTTTATTTAAAAATATCACGCATACTTGATTAAAATTTTCTTTTTTTTTTTATTAAGATAATAAAATTCAGTCTGATATTGAACATTTAATTGCCTCTAAATCTTTGACAATTTATTATCAATTAGAAAGATTGGAACAATAAATCCAAGTCCAAGTGGTAATAATATTTATATTTAAAAAAAACTTTTTTTAACTCTCATCTAAAAAATTTAATAAAGTAAATAAGGTGCTTGTTAAAATATTTTTTATAATATGGTTATATTATGGTATGAAACATTAATAATATTATAAGACCTAAATTTTTTAATCAAATGAAATGATGTTAGTCACTTTATCTAATTTGTTTATAAGTGATTGTTAATCTCAGGTCTGATGTTTTTTATTAAATCCTTATTTCTTTTTTAATACTAAATTATCTAGCTATTTTAGTATCTAAAAATATTTTGTCAGTAATCAGTTTAAAGATTAAATTTAGAATCTTTTGTTTTCTTTCTTTAAAAGAAGTCAAATAGCTGAAAGAAGAGAAATTAAGAGATCATGACCATTATTACCTAACCCTCCACAATAGTCATTTAAATTTTTAACAAAAAAACAATATCTTAAATTAAATTGATAGGCTTTAGGAGCACCTGATTCTCGATCCTAATTATATTAAATTTATCTCTAGAATTTCAAGCTGTTCTATGTTCAAAGAAGTATGCTAATTTTCATAGACATTGACTAAATTTTTAAAATGATCATATCTTTACATAATTTAATAGATGTTTGAATTTATCTATAATTTAATTTGAATAATTTTAATTTAACCCGGTTTACACGTAACACAAATTAAAAAGATAAATGCTTTTAAAAAAACTTCCAGCCTATTGATAAGATCTAAATTTTTGCAAAATTTACTTTGAATTTATTTCAAAAAAATTACTAGCATTTGAAATTAAATATAAAAATGATATTCAAATATTAAATTCCAAATTAAAATCAATCTAATCAATTAGTTGAGAAAATATTTTTTTAAAATTATCTTTTTTTTTAAATTTACATAACAAGTAAAGCGTGTTACATTAAAACTATTCATATTAAATAACCTAACTCTTTAAATTGAGATGATACTTTGAATTGATCATCAACTTTAGGAAGCCATTGTTATTTGGAATGAATTTAAACTAATTGTCTCACCTGACTCTCTCCCTTATTTTCTTGATGATAAATTAATTTTTTTCCCATTAGACAAAAATAAACATATTTATCTTGTTTAACTCAGAGAATCAACTGATTAATTGACTAGGCCTTAATTAAATGTAGGTCTGCTATTTTTTCTATTCTTGTTTATCTATCAAATTGGATAGAATAGCTTAAATTTTAGGGGTATTTTTAATATCAAGAAAAGCTTAAAGAAAACAAACATAAAAAAATTTCAAGACAAAATTAATTTTAAACAAAAATATAGATATTTATCGTGTTTAAAAAAACAAACTAGTTTGTGTGAGGTATCAACTGATTAGACATAGTTTGTTAAGGTATTTTAAAAATGTGTCCTAGTCTCTTGTCCAACAAAGCGACTAGATTGGAAATATAATATTCTTTCTATTCTTGATTATCTATCAAATAGAATAAAAATATCCTCTTGTCTAAAATAGGCAAAATTGCATTCAAAACAAATAAGCTTGGTCAATGACTGGGCGAATGCAGAAGAGCCAAATAATAGCAGTGGATCGATTGCATCTGATAGATCTGATAGAAGACAAAAAAATGGACAATGTTCTGATAATAAATTGATTGGCGTGTTTGCATGTACTTGATCGGCACCGGACCAACAGCCTACTGGGTCTCTAAATCAGTCTGTTCTATTTTTCGTCTTAGTTGAATAACCACGTTTATGGAGAGCCTACTCGGCCATTGCACGGTTACATTGCACTTGCTTGGTATTGGCTGCACATTTGCCAATAGTGAACACAAAATAGCAATAAAAGAGCACACAACAGGTCAAAAATTGAAACTCTCGGACAACAATACAAAGCCAATATAAAAAGCTCTAACACCAAATATGCCCAAAATAGTCTAGAACGCTTAATGGCCGTACCATAAAATAAAATAATTTTTTTTTTCTCTATCTCTCTATCTCTCTCACTCTCTTCTCTCCTATTTTTATTCTCTCATTCTTTTAATTCTCATAATAAAATAAAATAAAATAAAATAAACATAATTCTAAAAGGATGCCTGTCTAACATATCAATAAACAATGTGTATATTAAATGTTAAAATAAATGTGTTACCGTATCCAATTTTGATTTCGCTTTGACCGATGCGTTTGCCGTTCATGCGCATCTTGGCCTCCCTGGCCATGTCCATGTTCTCGTACCTGACGAACGCGTAGGTCTTTTTGGCGTAGTCGGCCTGGCCGGGCGGCAGACTCTTCTTGATGTCGATGTCCTCGAGAGCGCCGTACCGCTCGAACTGCTTCCACAAGTAGCTTTTGTCGGTGTCGGCGTCAAGGTTGCCGATGAACAGCGTCCTGGTCTGGTCCTTGTCGTCGTCGAAGTAGTGCATGGCGGGCGAGGCGGCCGGCGCCAGCGGGGTCTTCATGAGAGGCGGCGGCGGCGGCTGGCGGGGCCGCGGCGAGCGCTTCGGCGAGAGCCGGTAGGCGAGATCGTCGTACTTGAGGCGCGCGGGCGGGGGCGTGCGCGCCTTGGCGGCGGGAGGCGACCTCGCCTTGGAGTCGTAGCGCCGCTTGGGCGAGGCGCGGCGCTCGTACTCGACGAGGTCGCGCGCCCGCGGCCTCCCGTACGCCCTCGGCGAGACCGAGCGCCGGCCCAGGCCCCTCGGCGGCGACCTGGAGCGCCGCGGCGGCCCGCCCGAGCTGTAGCTCTTGTACACCGGCTCGATGTACATCGACACGCCGCACAGCGACTTGTGGTTCTTGTCCCGCTTGGCCGCCAGCGCTGTCTCGTGATCGTTGAAGTTCACGAAGGCGATGCGTTCGCCGCGCGAGCTCGCGCCCGATTTCTTGTTGTATACAATCTTGATTGTAAATTGGCCGTAGCGTTTAAACTCACGGTAAATGCTGTCGTAGAGATGGTCGTAGTCGATTTTTTCGTTTAGGTTCTTGATGCATATGGAGACGTACTGTTCGAGGCGGTCGGGAGTGGAGCGTTGGTGGTGGCGGAGGGGCGAGTGGCGTCGGCGGTCGTCGCGGGACCGGGAGCGGCGCGGCGCTGGCCGGGAGCGCGGCGGCGGCGAGGCCGAGTATGAGCGCGACCTGTGCATGGTGGAAGGGCGTCGCGCGGGCCCCTTCGGCTTGTACCAGTTTTGGCCGGTCGGCGACGGCGACGCTGATGATACTTTTTCGCTTGTGTTCATTGCCTTAAAAGAAAAACACTCTTTTGAAAATAATTTTGTCAATTTTTATTGTTTTAAAATGGCGATGTGAGAAAATTAAAATCACGTATTTGAAAATTAGAAAAAAAAATAAAAATAATAAAAAAAAATTTTTTCTCTATGTTTTTTTTTTTTATTTTTTAAGTGCCTTTTTCTTTAAATATGATTATTATAAAAATTTTTTTTTTATGTAGTCTATTGTAGAATATTATACAGATAAATAAAATCAATAATTTATGCCATTTTGAGTGATGAGTCCTGAAAATATCTGCAACTGATGGTTGATTGTGATTCGAAGCCTTTTTTTATGTTAGCTTTGATAAAAATAAAAAATGTTTGGTCTAAGAAAAAAAAATTTATGCTTTTTTTTATATTGTGTTGGTATGAAATTTCGAACTGAGGAAAATGGGGTCTCCATAAAATATTTTCTCTTTCATTTGTATATGAAGTTTATTGGAGATTGAATTTTTTTTATATTGCAAAATAAACTTAACAATTGTTCAAATAAACATCATACTTGGTGAAACACTTGTATCTTTTCTTAAAAAAGGTTGCTAATCAATTGCCTTACAAAAAATATGATTCTAATTTTTATTTTTTTTTATATTAACTTTTGAGTTTTCATCCATTTAGGTTCATTTTTGTTCAATAAAAGTGTTTAAAAAAGCTCGAAAAGAAACCATAGATGTTTTTAAATAGCTAAATTGTAACCATTCAAGGGGTTAGTGACTATAAAAATCACTAACCTTAACAGAAATAATAAAATAACAAAACCGTTAGTTAGAATTTTCAAAGTCATCACTCATTTTATGAAAAAATTAATCTCTTTTTTTTAATTTAATAAATGCTTTTCTTTGTTTCGGTCTGTAAACCTGAAGCAAGTTATTTGGTCCAAACGTGTCGTAAAAATAATTAACTTTTTTATTCGAAAATATATGACAAAAATTTTCTTTTCAAAAATACAAAGAAATTTTTAAAATTATATTATTGTCCCCAAAAAGTTTTATGGCATACATATAAATTACCAGATACATCACGCATTTTGATTTATTTTATGGGTGCTCAACTTTGGGACGACATAAAAGTAATAAAGAAGCCGCTATGGACTAACTAACCACATTTTCTTGTAGAGGACATTCAGCATGATTTATGATACAGCCTATAAAAATGACTCAAAATTTTCTGAAAATATTTTGTTTTCTCCTAACAGGTATTCAAAATAAAAAAAATAATTTTTGATTAAATTATTAATAATAATAAGCTACTCCAGGTTAACTGTAGCAGTTCCCATTTGAAGACTTCTGAATCAACGAGTCTTTTCTTGAAGATGTTTTTATTTTTGGATGTAATAGTCTCTATTCTTAACTTATCCAACAACTACTTTATTTGACAGAAAATGTTCTCTCTAGCCATTTTTGGTGAACTGTTTTTCGGGTGCTTGTTTCTGGTCCTTCAGTACCTATCTTGAAGTACTCGATTAAGTCACATCTCTATCTTCTTTCCTTTAGTGTTATCAAGCCTAGCATTTTGAGTTTGCATTCGTATGGTAAGTCTTTTATGGTCTTAATTAGCTTAGTCAAATTATTTAATGATATTGGTAAACTTGTCAAATGGCAAATATATTTTCAGGGTTTTCTCAAAATTAATTTAAAAAAAGTTATTAGGATTATGAGATAGAATCTGAAAGAATGAAGAAACGGATAAATGCTTAGAGATAAAGAGACTAGATAAATGTACATTTTGGTAAAGAACCGAGTCCTTTAAAGCACTAATTAATTTAATTTCCAAATTTTTTTATTCAAATGACATAAAATAATTTTCTGGAAATGCAAAGCTAATCATTATGAAGAACAGCAAACTTTCTATTTATCTTTGTTAAGTTAATTTCATCTTTAAAAACTTAAAATGAAATTATTTATTTTATTTTATTTATTTAATTAAAGTTTAAGTCCCATCGACAAATTGAAGTAAAAATTAATAGAAAATTAAATATCCATTTTACAATTATGAAAAAATTCAGTTTTTTATATACAAAAAAATGATTAAGATTATTCAACACACAATATTCTATTAAATAAAAGTAGTATTTTATCGAGTCGGTTAGTCCATAGTTGTTACATTCAAGGCACCATTCAATCAAAATAACACTGAGTGCTAAATCAAATTCAGTGCAATTTATATGAGTCAGCTCTTCTACTTTTGATAACTGTTTAATAAAAGAAGTATTCTCTCTATCAAATATCTTGTAATCTTTCCTTAAGAATTCAAATACGTTTTTACATAATTGGTTATTGAAAATTTGTTTGACAAAGAATATTTTATGCTTATAATAAATTTGTCTAATTGACTCCAATTTTTAGTGCTTTGTTCAAAGGTTTTGTTTTTGTAAACTTACTAAGTCCAATAAATCGTTTTATTAAAATATTTTGCCGCAGATCAAATTCCTTTAAGCTCTTTTCATTAATAAAGATTAGAAAAAAATAAATAAAATTATATTTTTACAGTAAAACTGGAATAGCTAACGCTTTTCAAGTTTTAAACCTCAAGGTTAATTATATCGGAAAAGTTTTTTGGAAATAATCAAAAAAGTTCAACTAAAAATGAAAAAAAAATCAATTCAGTAACAAAATCAATTAATAAAATTAAAGATTAATTATCTTTGAATGATATTGAGATTCAAATGTTTATATTTTATTATGTTTTAAAATTTAATTTCTATATTTATATTCTGTTAGTGTTATTTTAAAAATATCAAGTGAAAAATATATTTTTGCTTTTGAAACTGGAATAGCTAACGCTAGTAAAAAATATAGAAATAATACAATTCAAAATAAATTTTTTTTAAAACTAAATTAAAAAAAATGATCTAATATTTATTTCAGTAAAATTGACATAATTATTAATTTGAACAAAAAAAGTAAATCATTGAATTTAATCCAATAATTCAATTCACTTGTATTAAGCTGGCAATTAATTTTAATAAAATACTCAACAAATTAAGAATAAAAGTTAAAATTGTAGTCTGCTCATCCATATTAGTTGGTGATGGCGAATTATCTGGAATATTCACATATAAGGTCCGTTCATTTAATTCTTGAATTTCTCGATTGTTGAATTCAATCTCATTTTTATAAAATTCTTCCATCTAAAATTGTGAATTAATTTAAGATAATAAGAATAAAAATCGGAGATACTTGAGCCTCTGAAATGTTTATTTTAGTTCGAAAAACAGTCCATTTTATCCCCTCGGTGCATGGGGGAGTAGTAAGACTTCCCATGTATCTAAAATAACCCTCATTTTGCAAAATATCTTTGCCAGGAAGAAGAGAGTTTAGTGAAAATTGTATCCTACTCGATTCTTGAAAATAAATATTACTTTTTTTCTTAACAAAAAATAAAAATTACCAGATATTTTTTCTTCATTTCCTATTTGATTTACCAATGATTTAATATTATTGTTTTCCTCTTCACTTATCTATTATTGTTATTTTTAAAAGATTATTAAAAATGAATAATACAAATTTACTTGAAACAAAAATGAAACCACTGTTGTTTCATTGAATTCTGAGCCGTGAACCAAATGAATCTTGGTACAAAAAAAATATAGAAAAATTGTTTTATGAATATTATTTTATACTTCAAGAGGAAATTTTTCATTATCTATATGATGTTCACTGCCCTGATATATGTTAAATCCCCAATGAAAATGAAACTGCTTTAGATAATATTTTACTCCAGTTTTAAAATCACTGCCCGTGATATATGGTGTTAAAGACTCATTAAATAATTGATAAGCAATGACTGTCGCATAAAAATCAATATTTTAATTCAATCTAAAATTAATCATTTACTTGTATGACCATTGTTAGAGACGTTCCAATTGAGAATCCACTCGTAGTTGTGAAAATCGATTTGACCAAGATTTGAGTCGTAGACAGCTTGAGATGATTTGATATTTATCGGTGACTGTAGCCTTCCTGCACAGTTTGGATACTCATGAATCCAATAATCTGGACCGTAACCCTCATAGTTCCACTCACTGGCAAAAAGACCTTTCATAAAAATAAGAATTCAAGTTTTAGAATAAATTTTTATTTACAAGTTAATGTTGTAAGAGATAAAAAAAGTCTGAATTCCATTCTAATTTAATTTTTTTTCATAAATTCTTAAGATCTATTTATTAGAAAAAATAATTGCGCTTTGTCATTTTCTGAAAAATAATATTAACCAGCAGAATCTGGTTTAGCGCGTTTTTTTTCAGATTAAAATCAAATAATAAAAATGACTAGATATTTTTTAAATTATCTTATCCTTTAAAACTTGTTCTGATAAATATTATTAGAAAAATTGCCGCAAAATCTTTTCTACTTTTAATTTTCAAGTTATTCTTGATAAAAAAAAACCTGTCTTGTTTTTATATTTACTTTTCAGGTTTATTTAATGTTTAATTTTCTTAAAATTTAATTTTAATGTACTTTTTTGATCAAGTTATCTTCCTATAATGTGTTTTTTATTGCCATTTACTGCTAAATTAAAAAATCCTGATCTCAATTGAGAATAAAATCTATAAATTTTAAATATCATATAAATTTTTTTTTTCTCAAATATTCAATTAAAATGCTTTAAACTTTTTTATTTGAATTTCAGTAGCAAAAAATGTGAAAAATTTAATTAGTAAATTAGGTAAATACTCACCAATATTACCAAAAAAGCATGAATTTAAATTAAGGCATAATTATAAAGACAATTTTGTTAAAATTATGAACTTAAGATTAATTATCAATATTATTTTACTAGACATTATTTATTTAATATTGCTATAGCATTATTAAAAAAAAACTAAAAAGAAATGTTCTTCATCCTTTTTAAAAATAAAATTTTTATCTTCAAAGAAATTATTCATTAAAAAAAATTGTTTAGATATTAAAAATTTAAATTTTTTCTTGAAGCCAAATAATTAGCATATTCAGTGCATTTTAAACTTGATATTTTAACTTATGGAATTATTTCTAATAATACCCAGAAATGGATTCTAAAATTTTCCATTTAAAAACTTTACCCAGTGTACAGTGAACTTTAAGGTTTGAACTTAATGTTTACTTTTAAACCAAATTTAAAGAGTAAATAAAATAATTAATAATTTATTTCAATCGACATTTAATTAGTAATAAATTTTTTATTTTCAATATTGTTTATTTTCAATAAATCCTAGTTTTTACTTTTGTGTCATTCAGTAAAAATACATAAAAATTTTTTTTTTGGAATTTCAATTGCATTTGAAGAATCTTAAATGGTTTACAAGACCAAATTTAAGAAGAAATATGTTGTTCTTTTCAAACTAATGAATAAAAAAGCAAGGTAAAATTAAGGTGCTCATAAAATTTGTGTAAAAAAATTATAAATTTGAAATTATACTTTACTGTAGTATTAGTGAATTTTATTCCTTTAATCATAATGATGTTCTAAATCATACTCATTAATATGTATTCTTGATACATTTTTGGTTTATTCAAAAATGCATCTAAGTATTTTTTTGAAGTGTATTCTAAGAGTATTCTGGGATACATCGAAAATACTAAAAAATACATAGTCATGTATTTTCAATAAATTGATGTATTTCTGTAAAAGTTAAGCTAAGAATATGTATTTTTTAAGTATTCCGGAACAGAATTGAAAAATTAAAAATTGATGCGTTTTTTAGTTCAAAAGGATACTTAGAATACTTAAAGTATACATATATGTATTCGATAATACACAACTATGTATTTGAATATTTTCGATGTATTCTTGAATACATGTCCAAAAACTAAGTTTGTAAGATTCATGCATACCAATCTAATTAATCTTGAGGATAAATTCACGGTCTTTGTGAATATACTTTGAGATTGCCTAATTATTGATATTATTTTGGATAAAATTATTTAGTTATCGAAAGAAAATAGATAATTTGTATATTTTTAAAACATTTATTTTAATTAAAATAATTTTTTTCCAAATTTGTTGTTTATTTGATTTTAATTTACAATCATTAGAAAAATTACAGTCAAATATTTTAAAATTTTCGTAAAATTATTTTTAATGGCTTTATTTTTCATACATTTTTTATTTAAGCATACACTTGAGTATACATTTCTTCTATTTACTTTCTGTATTACCCTAAAATTTGTTTGAATCCAATTGTTATAAAATGCTGACTTAATCTAAAAAAATAAAATAATTATGTCTATTTAAATGTATTTTTTCTGGTATAGAAAATTTATCTCCTAAAATATAAAATCTTAGAATGGTCTAATTTTAAATTTAAATTTATCTATTGATTTGCTGTAGATAGACACAATTTACATTCATTTATTTTGGAGACAATTAAATCATTTTATTTAAAATTATGCTCAGCTTTAATCATAGATCAGAAAGTGAATTTCTATTTGTTTTAGTTAAAGATTGGATTTACTTGGTCCAAAGATATATTCAATCTGTGTTCGAATATAGTCCATATAACATTTTCGCTACATGGCGGAATGGTCAAAGAACCTTTGTACCTGTAATAGCTATTCATAAACTCAATATTGCTTGTTGGTAAAAGTGAATTTAAAGAAAATCGAACAATTCTAAACTCTTTAAACAATTTAGAATTTTTCTAAAAATTATCTCTTAATTTACTATTCGGGTTATCAATAGATTCAATGTTTTTATAGAATGGCTGAATTTCGGATTCGTTTGATATCTATTTTAAAAAATGGAAAATTTATGTAAAAATATTTTCTAATTATCTACTCGATATAAAAATGCCAATACGGCTATTTGTCCATTTTTAGACTCATGGACCAAGTGAACTTCAAGAGGAGACTTTTCTGAATCTATTTGATGCTCACTACCTTTAATTGGAAAAAATTAAATCAGAAAAAATTTAAGTATCATATCTAGATTAACCTTGATAAATATTATAGCCCCAATGGAAATGAAGCTGTTTTAATTCGAAGCTTTCACTAAAATCACTTCCGTCAACAAATGCTCTTAAATTGGAGTCATAAAGTGGTTTGATGTTTACCTAAACAAAAAAATAAAAAACATTTTAAGAATTTAAAATATAATACTTTGATATTCTCTGTAAGTGATATTCCAATTAAAAACTGCACCATAATAATTAAAATTTATTTTTAACAGGTCTGGTTTAAAGTGCAAATGTTCTTTGTAAATGTTAATAGGCGATTGCTCAAGACCTGCACATTTACCATCTAAGTATGGCCATGCATCTGGACCATTTTTTGTATAGTCCCATTCATATGACCAAAAAGCTGATACTTAAATTAGTTAGCATTTAAAAGATAATAAGAACATGTAACCAACATTTAATTATAAAATCACAATTAATCAAAAATCAATTCTGATTTTATGAGCAAAAATTAAATATTTACTTTTTGTTAAAAATATTATTATTATTTTTTTATTTATAAGCATTTTATTTTAAAAAAAACTTGTTTTTGAAGCTTGATTTTTGATTATTTATTTAATTTCATATGATTTGTATTTAAATAAGATAAACTTTTATCATAAATTAAAAATGAGAATTAAAGTTATCTAATTATTTTTTTTTGTCAATGAATCAATTTTAATATTTTTTTTTATTTAAATTATTAACATACAGAAATTTTTAACAATTTTAACTAAGTTATGATTTAGTTAAAAAGAATATATCTCTTGTAAAAAATTAAGTTAATTTCCTTTTGAAATAGATATTAAATGTTTAAAAAACAGATAATAATAAAACTTTATTATGTAAAAAGAGTGTACAGATTACAATTTAAATAAAATAAATCAAGAAAAATTTAATGGAACACATATCCAATGCACTATTTTAAAAAATCAGTCAATTCGTTAATAATATTTAATATTTTTTTTATCTTTTCTTTAATTATTGAAATTTTTGATTTATTAATTTTAACAATTGGAACACTTATAGACAATTTGCGATCATGAAGTTCCTGTACTTCTCTATTATTAAAATCGATCTCATTTTTATAAAACTCCATCATCTTTGTACCATGTTTACTCATTTGGTAAAAAATGATTTAATAAAATTTACTTGAGCCTCAGAGATATTTATCATAGTTCTGAAAACCGTCCATTTAACACCTTCAGTACACGGCGGTGTGGTCAGACTGCCTACATAGCGATAAAAACCATCTCTTATCAATTCTTTTTTGTCTGGTATAATGGAATCAAGCGCAAAACTATCTACATGATGATCTATTAAGTAAAATCTCTAATTATTAAACTATTTAGAAAAATAAAAAATTTTAATTAAACCTTGGAAAGCTACATTAAGACCGATTTCATCTATCAAAGTTTTTAATTTTTCATTATCATTCGGCGTTATCTACAACCATGATCAAAAATATTTTATTTTATATTTTAAAATAAATTTATAAATTTATACTTGGAACAAAAATGACAAAACAGCGGTCTCATTTAATTCTGACATATGTACCATGTGAATCTGAACCAAAAAGAATTAAGTTTAAGTTCAATTTTTAATATGATTTATAAAAAAAATTGCCTCCAGAGGATATTTTAGCGAATTAATGAAGTGTTCACTTCCTTGATAAATGTTAAATCCCCAGTGAAAGTGAAACTGCTTAAGATAATATTTAATTCCTGGTTCAAAATCGCTGCCTGTTATGTAAGGTATTGTTGCTGAATCATTTTGAAGCTGATTTACAATTACTTTTTGGTAATGTTTTAACATTTGCCATGATAAAATTAAATTAAAAAAAACTTGTTTCGCCCGTATTGGTGAATATCCATTTTGAGTTTTTGTCATAGTTGTGGAACTTTATGATTCCAAGATTAGGATCAAAAATTGCTTTGGAATGTTGAATGTTTATTGGAGATTGCAGGCGTCCACCACATTGCGGATATTCATGTATCCAAAAATCTGGCCCTTGGCCTTCATAGTTCCAATCGCTACAAGAAAATACTAAAAAAATATAAAAGATTTAAGAAAAAAAAAGCTTTACATTCAAATATTGTTAAACAAGTTATTATTTTGAGTATCATTTTAATAAAAAATTGAATTTAATTTGATTCAAATTATTTAAGTTATTTTTAAATAGTTTTTTATTATGAAAAAAGTTAAAATTTTCAAATCGATTGTTTCCAAATTGTCTTTAAAAATAATCACTTTTTTCTTTTTGATCAAGCTAGAGTATTTTATTTAATCTAAATTTAACAGTGTTCTTAAACATAAAATCTTCTTAAAACTTATTCATAAAGTCTTATCAAATCTAGAAAAAAGTTCTTTATTTTTGGTCGATTCATAATAAAATTAACAAATTCTTGTTCATTCAAATGACCACTGTTGTTCTGGTCCCAGTCGACCAATTCATCATATTCAATCTTATCACAGTTGTCGGCTATGCTTTGCAAAATGGCCTCTATTTCATTCTTTTCAATGAAACCATTGCAGTTGTAGTCGTACATTCGGAAAACTAGTCTCAATTTTTCCTCAGGCTCTTTGCGTCCTTGAAGAAAAACTGTGATCATAAACTCACCAAAAGTCACTATTCCATCTTTGTCTGCATCAAACATATGGAAAATTTGGTCCAAGTATTTGTCGCATTTTTTAGTCGGATGTAACTGGTTGTAAAGTTTACAAAATTGATCCTTCTTCAAAATGCCATTTGGGTACACTTTCTGTTAATGGTTAAACAATTGGTTTTGAATATTCTTTTAATAATATCATACTGTAAAATTTTGGTGAAATTCTGTTATTTGATCTCTGGTATATTCCGTATTTTCCAAAATTGATTGAATTTCATCCTAAAAAAATATAAAATTTTAATCTAAATTTTTTTTAAACCTGATTTGTCTAATTATATAATTTTAAATTTTGTATTTATTTTTACAAGGAAAAATCATCTATCAGGTTTTATTATTGTTTGTACTCTTTTTGAATTTGACCATTGGGTCATTTTGATTTTGAAGCAGAAAGAAATATCTGGTAAAGAAATGTTTATAAAACCAAAAATTAGCCACCTTTTATTTTTATAGAATGCTTTAGATGAAAATCCAATTTCAACCAGAAAATATTTAGTAAATTTTCCTTAAATTTCTGGAAGGTATGCCAGGAAGTCCCGGTTGTGTTCCTGTCAGATTCAGTTCCGACCAGTTAACAACACCTATTTCCACTTTCCAACTTCGGTGGAAAAAATAAATAAAGACTTTCCAAAACCCCAAACCTCTGGCCCAAAATAAGGGAAGCGCTTTCTCTTAAGTCTAGGTGGATGCAGAAAGGAACTTGGTCATCCAAATGTAAAAAAAAATGCAGCATTAAACGAAAACATCTTAACTTGTCCTTCTTTAATTTTTTGAGCCAAAAATGGATTTTTTTGTAATAGAATATGACGGATGTTAAAAAGATAAATATTCTTATAGTTGTTCGTATATCTTTATAATTTTTTTTTCAATTAGTATTATATTTATTTATTTAATTGTATTCAAAATATATCCTTGTTTAATTTTAAAAAGTTTTCCCAAAACAAATACTCAAAAATCTTGATAAATGATAATCTTAAAATTAAAAAATTTCAAAAAAATATTAATTTTAAGTCAGTTTATGAAAAAAGCTTGAAATTTATAATCAATTTCCTCTATAGTTTTTTGATAATTAATAAATTATTAAAATATGATTGAAATATTTTTGTTCCAAATATTCAAAAATGCGTTAATGACCAATTTGCTGTAAATGGATATATGATCTTGGACATTTAATTTCATTAAAAATACCAAAATTAACACAAATAATACAAAACTATACAATTATCTGATTACTTAATAATCTTAAAAATTTAATATGTATTTTGAGTGAATAATTTATAGAAAATTTTTCATTTTTTTTCTTATAAATTTAAAAAAAATTAACACTTTAATCACAATTAAATTCTCTAATTATCTAAACGTACATAATTTAAATATTAAACAAAAATTTCAATTTTATTTTTCATCTAATTAGCATTAAAATGAAAAAAAAATTACTCTTGCCGTGCTATTCAATTTGATTATAGTCAATTAGTCAACAAGATATATTTTTTATTAAAATATCACTTAGTATCATTTTAAATTGAATTTAATTATTTTTAAATTAGGCTTTCAGACAGCAAAGTTGTTTGATAAAATTAATAGAAATTAATTTTTTTTTATTACTTTAATAAAAAAAATAAATTTATAAAACCAAATATTGAACTAAAAATTGTGAAAATAAATTTTTAGCTTCTAATTTGAATTTTCAAAGACACCCAATATTCTGGAAAAAAAAGAAATATCTACACATAGACAAATGATTCATGATTTAGAAAATATTTGGGATCACTGAAGCATACCTCGGTTAGCTGTCGTATTTCGACTTTCTTGCTTTTCTTGTTGCCCATATTTTTTCCAAATTTTCAACTAAAAGATCATAAAAAATAAAAATTATAAAAAATTTTATAATAATTAGCGAAATATACGCTTATTTTAATAATAATAATAATCACACGATTAAGTGTACCTGCGGTTACATAATCGCTCTGCACTGCAAAACTATATTTCCTCATAAACATGGTTGTCCTCATCGCTAGGCCTTGGAGAATTTCTTATCATCAAAAAATTTCCTATTTTCGATTAGTTACGTAAATATTTTGTTTATTTCATATCTAAAAAATGATCATATCTTTCATTAAAATATTTTTTGATAAACAATTCGGAAAACAAACTCGACAAGCCATTCAAATTCAGCAACCATGACGCTGATTTGTTCGCAGTACATAAAATTATCTCTTTGACAATAGGGATCAGACAATTTTTATCTATTTTAGATAAACCATAAATATTTTTCCAAGTGATGAAAAATCGACTGAAAAAAAGAATTCTGGAGTTTGTGGACAATAGCTCTTGCCTAAGCAAATTACTTCTAAAATTGGTATTTTAAAATGAGGTAAAAATTTTGCTTGATTGACTTGTTTGAAGAAATTAAGAGACACTCGAGAGAAAAAATTAAACTATCGGACTATTTATGTCAATAATGTCAGACCTGATAGCTACACTGATACCGAAGAACCCCTGAAATATGTTTCCAATAAAATTACCACTTCCAAGGTATCATTTACCAAAGAAATAGAATTAAAACTATTTTTTTCTTTTTTTAGTATACAGTCTGGAACTTTTTGCCAAAAAATTTGTTCGAACAATTCAGACGTGTGGCAAATTTTTACTATCTGTTCAATTTACTTCTTACTGTAAACATGAATAATTAAAAAGATAAATATTTAAGAATTATTGTTTTTTTTATCTTTAAAGTTTATAATTCCTGATCCGCCAGTGAGTCCATACGCTGGTGCGATTCCAATTGCTTTCGTAATTGCAGTTACCGCAATTAAACAAGTAAAAAGTTTTATTAAAACAATAAAAAATAATTTCTTTTATAAAAAATAATCAGGGATATGAAGATGTGTTGAGACACAGATCAGACCGAGAGATAAACAATACACCAATTCGGATACTGAGAAATGGTGAATTTGTGAATAAAAAATGGAAAGAAATAAAAGTATTAAGATATAATTTTTAATTTAATAAAAAAAAAGTTAAAATCATAAAAGGTAGGCGATATTGTTGAAGTTCTTGCCGAGCAAACTTTCCCATGTGATTTGCTCATGCTACACGCTCATTCAGACGACTCCAGTTGCCACATTACCACAGCTAATTTGGACGGAGAAACAAATTTAAAAGTTTTTCCTACTTTTTTAACTTAAGACATTTTTTTAAATATTTGCCAAAGGCCAAGTCTAAACCGCAAAATTTTCCCATATTTTCCAGCGAAAAAGAGCTCTCTAAGCTAAGAGCTGTGGTCAAATGTGACAAGCCAAATGTCAATTTGTACGACTTTACAGGCAAAGTTATTCTAGATGGAAATGAATAGTAATATTTATCAGATAAATTAAAAAAAAATTATTTTTTCTTTCAGCTCTATTATAAATGATAATATTCTTTTGCGTGGTTGTAATCTAAAGATTGGTTCAATAGTGTACGGCGTGGCCATTTACACAGGAAAAGATACCAAAATGCTCAAGAATACAAAATTTAAGACCAATAAACTGTCTTGTATAGAAAAGAGATTGAATACATTTGTTCTGGTATTTCTGGGTATTTTGGCTGTGATGACATTTTCGTGCTTCGCTGGCTCGCTTGCTTACAATCAAATGTTTGATGACGTTTGGTATTTGGACGGAAGAAGCCCTGATTTCTACAAAACAAATAAATTTATTTATTACGTCATAACTATTATTCTGTACGCCAATATATTCAATTATATCATTCCATTATCTCTTTATGTAACAGTTGGTAAATTAAAAAAATAAAAATTTCTTAAAATATTTATTAAAAAAAATTAACAAAGAACTTCAGAGGTTTGTGGGTTCACAATTTTTGGAATGGGACCTCGAGTACATTTGATCTGTTTTGCAAAAATAATAATTTTTACTTTTTTCCAAGACTTTATGATGAAAGTACTGACCAACCGGCCATAGCTAACACATCAGATTTGAATGAAGATTTGGGCCAAATAGAATACCTTTTTTCAGATAAAACTGGTACTTTGACTGAAAATCTGATGGAATTCAAACAATTTTCCATAGATGGAATTATCTATGAAAAGCTAGGCTCTGAATTGGTTCGCTTGGGGTCTGTTGAAAGTGTTAACATTACCGCGGTAAGGAAAAAAATGTTTAAAGTATCTTAAATAATTTTTATTTGTATCTTTTTGGTGACTTTTATCTAAAATACTAAGTTTATCTAAGTATCCATTAAATTAGCTAATGGTACAAATTTTTTTGTGATTATTTCAAGCCTTATGTAGTTTAATGTTTAATGACAAGTTACTAAAATAAGTGACCAAAGAATTTATTAAAAATTATACTCAACCAAAACAATAGAAAAACCGCTTTGAATTTAAATTTTATATTCAAAAATTCCTTAGATAAAGAATTAAAAAAATACTACATATTTTTAAAATTTAAATAAAATACTAATTTAAAATCAGGATGAAAAAATGAGAAAGTTTTTCCAAATTTTGAGTCTTTGCCACACAGTACATGTTGACAATTCGACTCATGAAAAGTACCAAGCATCTTCTCCTGACGAGTTTAGCTTTGTTAAATTTTGTGCCAAAATAGGCCTTGAATACGATGGCGAAGACAAATGCACTGAAACATCAACCATGATTCGCCGAGTAAAATACAATGAAAAAATTTACAGGTACAAGGTTCTGGACATTCTTGATTTCGACTCGGACAGAAAGCGTATGAGCGTGATTGTCCGAGATCTGCAGGACAATCGAATCATGTTGCTATGCAAAGGTGCCGAGAACTCGGTTTTTAAATGCTGTATTAATGGAAATATTCAGAGCTGTGACACGGACATAAAAATGTTTGCCAAGCAAGGATGGCGAACTTTGGCGCTGGCGCATCGCTACTTGACCGAAGAAGAATATGAATCTGTGCATAAAATACTCAAAAGAGCCTACAACGATATCATCAATAGAAAAGATAAACTTGTAGAAGCTTTTAACGAAATAGAGTCCAAGCTTGATCTAATTGGTGCCACAGCTGTCGAGGATAAGCTGCAAGAAGATGTGGCCTACACTTTGGAAGAGCTTAGACGAGCTGGTATCAAAATTTGGGTGCTTACAGGCGATAAACGCGAAACAGCCATCAATATTTCCAATTCTTGCAAGCATTTTTCCAACAACATGATCAAGCTGTTAATGACTGACATCAAACAAGTTGACCAAATTAAAAAAAGAATAAGCTTTTTTAAGAAACAGTATTATTTTTTACTTAAAAATTTATTTATATCATTTATTTAAATTTAAAATAAAAATAGAATTTTAAAAAATTCAAATGAGTCATACGCCCTGGTAATTGACGGCGGAACCATTGGACTCATATTTTCCAATAATTTGGTTGATAGATTTAGGGATATATGCATGAATTGTGAGGCTGTTTTATGTTGCCGTATGAGTCCAGCTCAAAAAGCAAATGTCTGTTTGTTGGTTAGTGCCTAAAGAATGATAAAATAATTTATTAATAAAATTTAGATTGTTCGAATGGTAAAAAAGAGCAAAGAAGAGCCAATGACTGCTGCAATTGGAGATGGAGCCAATGACGTATCCATGATTCAAGAGGCCAATATTGGGCTTGGTATATTTGGAAAAGAAGGCCGGAATGCGGCCCGTTCAGCCGATTTTGCTTTTTCAAAATTTAAATATGTCCGCAGAATTCTTCTTGTGCACGGATTTTTGTACTACACCAGAGGTGCTAATTTAGTCCAGTACTTTTTTTACAAAGTATTTTAAAAATCTCATTTTATAAATTAAATTAAATTAAAAATTTTTAAGAATTTAACCTTTGCCATTTGCCAATTTTATTTTGCTTTTTTTTCAGCTTTTTCCATTTCGGTAAATTAGTATGAAAATTAAAAATTATTCTCTATTGGCTTTGTTTTTAGCCAGTTTATGACACTTCGATTATGACTTTGTACAATGTCTTGTATACTTCTTTTCCCCCACTTATTTATGGGCTCTTTGAACAAACAGTGAATATAAGAATCATCAACAAAAGTCCTTATTTATATCAGTAATTTAATTTAAAGATTTTTTAAATGCTCAATTAACTTCAAAATTTATCTCTTTTGACGAGTTATATTTTTTGAGTAACTAAAATATTTTTTTTATTAGCTAATTTATGAGAAGTAGATAGAAAAAAGTATCCAGATAATTCGCAAAAGTATTTTTAATTAGTTAATTAAAAATAATAAAACCAGAATTTTGAAGAGTATCACTTTTTCTCATACAATTTGTGAGAAAATTAAGGGACGGTTTTATAAATTTTGTATTAACTTTATTTGTTTTGATAATTTTTATAACCGTAACAACAATTAATTTTTGGTGAATTTTCTTAATATTCATAAATTTTAGATGGTATTTAGCTAAAATAGGTATGGGAAATAATTTTAAAAAATAAAAAAATGTAAAGATATAAATTGATATAAATCTCTGAAAGATCTTTTTATTTTTTCCGAAAATAAAGAATTTTTATAGAGATTTTAACGATTTTTAAAAATCTTCAAAACAAATCTTTAAAATTTCGTTGACTAGGTTTAATTGATTTTTTATTTTAATAATCGCCACAAGGGTGATCAAATAAACAAATAAAGTTAGAGATAAAAATTTAAACAAAAAAAAAAATCAATTTTGTATATTTTTTCAGTTTAGTTGTGAAAAGATAAATAATTATTAATCTTAATAATTTTTCAAGATAATTTAAATAGTTCTTTTAAAAGAAAATAGTCTTAGAAATTTAGATGACAATTAACTAATTTAAAAATTTAAATCAAGAGCATTAATAATTTCAAGTTTATGATTAAATTAGAAATGAGTCGAATTTCGGTACCATTAAATTATTTATTTGGCAAATATTTAAAGAAAAATTCTAATAAACATTAATGGAAATTTCAAGATATATGCCTGCAAATAAATTCAAATATTTAAATTGAAATAAAATTTATCTTAATTAAATTTTTGTAATTTTTTTATTTTTTAGAACAATCAAAAAAAATAAACTTTTAAAATGGACCGAGTTCATCAAATGGAATATTTTGGGTAATTTATTAGAAATTAAAATATCTATTTTTTATTGTTTTCAATTAAAATAACCGATTGAAAGAGTAAATAAATAAAAATATTTTTATTAATTTGAAAGGTGTTTGGCACTCGGTGGTATCTTTTTTTTTCACCTATGCTGTCATTCAATCTGAAGTGCCTATGGGCGGTGATGGAAAAACAGCTGGTTCAGCGGTTTTCGGAGCAATGATTTTCACACAAATTTTTATTGTTGTCCACATAAAAGTAGGAAATTACAATTTGTTTCTACAAAAAAGTAAATAATTAATCTTCATATTTTAAACAGCTTCTTCTTGAATGGCACTACAAAAGCTACTTCATCCTAGTTGGCTTTGGCTTGAGTCTGTTTTTCTACTTTTTTTTTTGCTTTATTGTCAATTCATTTATTGTTCCATTCCCGATAACTATTATCACCGAAGATCAGACAATCTATTGGATCTATAATTTTATGTACACCAAAGGCCCATTGTGGTTCTACATAGCTTTGGCAACTGTGGTTTCGTTGATCCCTGATGTTATTTTCAAAATTGTCGAAAACATTGTTCAGATGCAAACCATCAAAAAGCTACAACAGATTGAGAGAGAAAAGTTTGAAAAAGGCGAAAGAATGAAGCTAAATGAAGAGACAGATAATGATAGTAAGAAGGTCAGAGTATTTTATGTACCACCCGGTGCCAACCGTGTTTTTGACACTAAAGTAAAGGACGAAATGATGGATTCGACCAAAAAACAACTGCCAAGTTTAAACCAAAAAAATGAGAAGATGTTTCGAAAAAGTTTTCAACTTCATCAACGATATTGACCAAAGATTGCACCAAAAAAATTTGGTTGAGTCTTATTGATGTAAAACTTTTAGTATGAAATGTAAAGAAAAATATCTTTGTTTTAAACAGGCTACTTTTTAATTGATTTTTTGAATAAATATTTAAATAAGTTTTAATTTCAACAGATAGAGTAATTGCATTTTGAAATTTAAAATTTTTTAATTATTTTAAATGAATGGTCACGTTCAGGGCCTTATTTCTCTATGTTCCTTTGGCCTGCCGGGGACCCCGAGTACTCAAAGGCAAGCTAGTGGACGCACTTTAGCATACTACTTGAAACACAAGTTAAAAATGCTACAGCTAAAGCAAATACAGTGAATTCTCGATTATCGAGACTCGAGACCTTTTATATAAATTTTTGTTTCCCGAATTTTTTAAATCCTTTTAACATATGCATTATACATTTTTTAAATAAAGAGAAAAAATCATCGAGACTAGTATTTTTGTTTCCCAAACGAGTCTCGATAATCGAGAATTCACTGTAGAATGTTGTGTTAAGAAAGCATTTAAGTTGCAACGAGACCATCTAATTATTGTATTGTTCGATGGCTAGATCGCACCTGGAATATAATATCAGTGCATGATGTCCTTATTTAGAAAAAAGATATAAATGAGCTTGAGAGAGTTCAAAGAAGAGGAACTAAGTTGATTTTGGATTATCAACAGTGCTTGTTAAGACTTGATTTAACTAACTTGAGTACAAGGAGATTAAGAGGTGATCTAATTCAGATGTACAAATTAGTAAACAATTATGAACAAATTGAGTTTAATAAAGGAATAAAGGAATCAATTAAGTCTTAATAAAAAACCTGGTAGTCGAAGATATGAATTGAGGAGAAATAACTATTTTAAATTCGTGAAAGAATAAAGAATAGTCTTCCGAGTTTTAACTTTTTTTACAAATAGAGTTTTGAATGGATGGAATAAAATCAAGGAAAATGAAGTACATGCCAAAGATCTTAATAGCTTTAATGCGGAGCTTGATCGCTAGATAGTGAAGCAAATAGAAGCGACTGATACAGCTCTCTAGGACTATGCTTAGATAACCTCTAAGCTGCAGTTTAAACTAATAAAACTAGAACTAGATATCGATTAAAAAAATAGATAACATAATTAGATTGCATGAAAAATATAAGCTTTTTTTTTAAACAAAAAAAATTTTAAAAATATTTATTAAAAAATTAAACAAAGTATTTTCAATATTTATAATATTAAACATTTTCACTTTGATTATAATCATCATCCATTTTGGTTTTTTTTTTCTTTTTGGGCTTTTTTTTCTTCTTTCGCGTAGCATCAGCGGACTCATCATTATCAAAATCAACAATATACTTGGAATTTTTTATTTCAGCAGCAATGTACTTGTCCAAAATAGGAAACATGTCTTTGTTGGTCTTTAGCGCATGTTTGGCTGCCTCTATCTCAGCATCATGTATCGATTTTCCAACCCCTTCACCAATTCGCTTCCTGTTGAAATAAACAGCAACTCTGTACTGCCTGTGATTGGGCGGCCCTTTTTCTTCAATAAGCTTGTAGACTGGCAATGACGGCTTCGAGTCGTCCACATCCCTAATGCTTAGACAGCATTGCTGAAGCCTTGACTTGGGGTCATGCCAAAACTGGTACAAAATAATGTCCTTTAATTTGTTGAACATGCAGACATTGCAAAAAACTTTGACCACCTCTAACTCTTGGTCAACATAAAGTGCTCCAACAACCGCCTCAAAGACATCAGCTTTGCGCTTTAGGTTTGCGCTATTCTCCGAATTGGCAGTCGAAGCCAGGATATAATCGGCCATGCCAAGCTCATCATAAAGCAAAGCTTGAGTCGAGTTGCACACCAATGAACTTCTTAATAAGGACAAGTGTCCCTCATGATGATTAGGAAAGTGGCGATACAAATAGTCCGAAACTACAAAATTTAGTACTGTATCACCTAAGAATTCCAGTCTCTGATTGTCGCCAAGGGTAATTAGGTTAAAGCTGGCTGATCTGGTACAGAATGCCTGAGCCAATAGTCTTATATGGTTGAACTCAAGTCCTATTAATTTTTCATACTCGCTCACATGTTTTAAAATTTTGGTATTTTCTATAAGATGTCTGTCGCCCGAGGGAAGCTGAGCCTGGATAGGATGGGGCCGCAAATTGGTCCAAGTTTCATACAAATCTGCTTCATCCCATAGAACTTTGGACAACATTTTGGAAACTGTTTCCAAATTTGAATCTAAATAGATGGCTGCCAATAGAGCTTCAAAACTGTTTGCCAAAGCGTGATTTAAAGCCGAGTTGGAGCATAAGTCAACACCATGATAGAATATGATGAAATAGTGGAGGTCTAATTTTCTTGCCAAAATGGCCAAGTATTGATTTTGTACAAGAACATTGCGGTATTCGCTCAATTTGCCTTCATCAAAATGTGGAAACATAAAAAAAAGATGATGACTGGTCAAAAGTTCGAGTATTTTGTCACCTAAAAATTCCAATCTTTCATAATTGCCAATGGAAGAAGACTCTTCGCTTTGGCTTTCTTTCTGAGACATGATGGAAAAAAGCATGTGAATGCCTTTTTTACGCAAAAGGGACTTGCGTTTGTGTGATGTCAGATTACCATATCTGGCATTGCGAGCCTTGCAATTGAATAGACAATTGCGGATGTGGTCCGGATTGGAGCCTAGGTTCTGGTGAAGCAAGAATGCACCGGATGGATGAGTCAATGAATGTTGTAGAAGAGAACGGTTTTTGAAAGTGTAACCAATTTTTGTCTCAAGAAATTTCAACGACTGATGAAAACGTAGGTGCTCTACCAAAGTCGGAATTAAAAGGCTGAACTCGACCAAGTCTGTTCTGATTCCCGTTCGGATAAAGTTTTCAGCAGAGAGTTCTATAACTGTTTCTTTTTGAACCTCGGTCGACTTACGAATAAGTTCTTCTAGTTGGTCACCCAAAGCCCTTAAATTAGCCTTGTCTTCAGACGTAGGCTTTGATTTATTGTTCAGTAGGTGCTTTTGCTTAAAGTATTTATGGTAAAGCTTTTTAAGTTTCAAGTTATTTTTGATCAAAGGCAACCAAGTGCTACGGAACATACTGAAGTGGATAATGAGTGGATAAAGTGGGCTATTGGTGTTGTACTTGGATGCTTTGAGAACACAGTCTCGGTCAAGTTGGTCAAGACGAATTGAAGATGGACGCTTGCCTGGATATGTTATTATTGATCCTTGCAGAGGCTCTATAAAATTTAACCATTCGCGTTCTGACATCATGTGGCATCGGGAAAGAGCCCACTCGTCAATTACAGCTATATTATTTTCCATGAAGTACTTCAGTATTTGGCACGGGCTTAATATTTCTTTACCATTGTCTGCATTAATTAATAAAATTTAAGATATTTTTTTTATTAAAATTTTTAAAATATGGCCACTTTTGGAAACCATTGATTAATTAAAAATATTTTTGTTCATTTTTTTGACCATGTTCGAGGTAAACATGAATCCTAAAAACCTAGGTTTTGGCCATGTGTTCTAGAATACATAAATATGTATTCGAGGATACTCTGAAGAAAAAATATTCATAAAATACTTGTACGTATTCATGAAAAAATAAAGAATACATCAAGAATACTTTAAAAATACACAATTAAAAACACTTCAGGAATACTTTATTTAAGAATAAATTTAATTATAAAAATTAAAAAAAAATAAAACTTAATTAAAACTTTTGATTAAAAAGCTCTTTGAATACTTCTGTTTGAAAGTTAATTGATAATTTTTAATTGACAAATCAATCATTCACAAGAAAGTTTTAAGTAAGCCTAAATTTGTTTGAAACATATTCTTGGTCTTTGGATCAAAAAATATAATATAAATTTATATATTAAATAATTAATTAAATAAATATTAAATTAACGAAGTCTGAAAAACAAATCAAAATATTTGGTCTAAATTTTCTGGTCCCTATATTTAATAAATAACCATACATAAACTTGTAAATAGTTTTATGTTTATCAAAAGATTTTTAAATTATTATCATTCTTAATCTTAGATAATTTTTGATTTAAGATAAAAATTATGAATCAAAATTTTTTAGTTTACTGATACTTCAGGGTTAAATAGTTAATAATTTATTATCTCAAAACAGACATTATTTTTATAATTAATTATATTTATTTGTCCTATGTAAATGTAAAAAAACTTCTTACAAGGCAATTGGCGACAAAAACGTGGCATTAAGTGAAATCGGTCACACGACGACTCATCAACTTCAAATCCTTTCCATTTCAAATCATACAATTCCAAAATTTCAACAAATATAAAGCTCTTCAACAACTCAAGCTCTTTGATAGTAAAATTCTATCAAATTAAAATTATTTTTTTCCTAAATCCAATTAAAATAAATAAATATTACTTCTAACATATCTTCTTTGATTAAATTAATCTTAAACTCAGTATTATAAATTACGACCACACAGTCTGGCAATTGGTCAATAGGCTCATGGGAAAATATCGAAAATCCTTCAAAGATATAATCGTGTCCATCGAATACAATCTTTGTCGGATGATTGCTCATAAAATGAGAAAATGGCTTAACACTTATTCTATAGTGGTAAAGTCTATCATAATTATTTGAGTATAAATCGCACGGTTCCAAAGACTTTTCACCATAATAAATCTGATGCCTTATGCCAAATTTTGTACTCTTAAGCTTACATTTGCATAAAGGTCCATCATTTGTCTAAATTAATAAAACAAATAAAATAAATTTAATTTTTATTAAATTCTTATTTTTAAAATTCTGGTACCTGATCTGGTTCATTAAAGTTCAGCTCTGAATGCAAACGTTCTGGATGATTTTGTTTACGATTTATTTCCATACTCCGCAGGTCTTCAAAATTGTCTTCTTTGGTCTCATTTGCTTCATTCTTTTTATCTTCATCAGCACTATCACTGTCTTCTGAAAACGATTCAGCGGACGATTCATCTGATTCATTTTTACATTTATCATGATTTGGTTTATCACATGTACACCGGGAAAATTTCTCGAATTTTTTGGTCATTAACAGCTGCCTGTAGTCAGGTATGGTCAATTTTTCGACCGGTATATTTGCTTTTTGCCTAGCAAGCTTGCTTCTATTCAAAATGGTTTCTTCAAATTTAACACATAAATCAATCAAGCTTTGGTTAGCCCTGGTTAACTTGGAATTTTTATCATCTCTGGCATAATGGCTAGGAATTAAAGTTGTTTGGGTAAAAGATGGATTGGAGTTGGTATAAAAGTCATTCAGCCTGCTATTATCAACACGTTCTTTGTTTCTAGATTCGTGACGGCGATATGATGAACGATAGGATCCTCTAGATCTTGATCGCGATTTGTTTCTGGACCGAGTTCGGCAACGGGATCTGGACCTGGATCTCGATCTTGTCCTGGTTCTGGTTCGGTGTCTGTCATTCTTTGTCTCATTATTAGAAGAATATCGCTTGTGCTGAAACTGATAGCTTGATTGTGGATTGCAACAGGGTATACCAGGTAAATGTGACACGTTTTGCTGATAGCCAGAAGGGAATGGATATGGATAAGGAGGGTAAGAGTATGGCAAAGGTTGTGGATACTGATATCCTGGTGGTGGATAGGGATAAAAGTTAGGGGCTGGTTGCTGATAGTAGTTTGGATACCCAGGACTATAATTATTTGGATTCATATTTAAATTTGTTTCATTTTTATTATCATTAAAAATATTTTTTTTAAATTTTAGATTCTGGAAGTTGAAAAAAAATTCATTTCTAAATTAACTTTATGCTGGGAATATTTTTTTAATTTGATTTGATTTTATTAAAGTTTAATTCTTCAAAACTTTATAAAAGTAAATGTTAAATTACACTTTTTGTTAAATAGATAAATAGCAAAACATTCAAGTTGACATTATTTTATTGTGCTAAGGAATTTTTAGATTCCGATCTTGAGAATAAAAATATTTGTTTTAAGATTTAAAATATTCAAAATTTTAATTATTTAAAAATATATGTTTTAGATTATTTTGTTTTTTATTTAAATGCTAAATAATAGGTTTTTAAAAAAAGAGGATTTTATTTCATATTTATTTTTTACCAAATGTAACACACTTTGTACAGTGGCATCGATTAATTATAAAGGCATCTTCATAAAATTTTAAAAATAATATCTATTTATAGAAGATTTCGTGAGCCTGCCAATCTACCAATTCAATGAGTGCCATTGATTTTGAAAAATAGTCTCTGCATTTAGGCTATGAATCAATATAAATATTAAACAAGATTAATGATTTAGATTTATTTATAAATCTAAAATAGAATTACTTAAAATTATTCCTTGATTAAAGATATTAATTATTGATTTTTTACAAAAAGGCAAGGGGATTTTATATGTCAAATTTTTTTCTCTTATTTTTTAAATTTTTAATAAAAATACAAGAAGACTTACTTTGAAGACTTGTATCTATATATATTATATAAAACGATAATATAATTTGCATATTATGGGCAAAGGGTTTTAAACTTTTAAACAATTTTGTTTCAGATAGATGTAATATCCATCCGGCAAATCAATTTTCAATCGTTAAACAATAAATGAATTCATTTGTTAAATAATTTATAGGTTTTTTTTATATAATGCTTTATATCCTAGAACAAATTATGACTATTAATCATATTAATTCAAATCTCCTTGGCTAGGCAAATTATAGAAAAAAAATGTTGTATACAATTTGTTTCCTAAGGCTTCGACTTTTAAAAGGCTCTTTAGCTTTTCTAGGCATAATTTAAAGACATAAAAAATTACGAATATTTATTTAAATATTTTATTTTGTATAATAAAATGTAGAAATAAATTTTTTGAATATATTTTGAGTATTATTTGCCAAGTGCAACTAGTTTGCTCAAGTCAAAACATAGAAAATACTCGTTTCCTTAAGGCTTAAATATTATTTTTAAATTAACACCTTTAGTTTCTGACGTTAAGGCTGAAATTGATTCCTTTTATTCTTATGGATTTTATTATATTTTTAATTATTTAAATGAGATTACCTAGTTTTTCAAAGGTATAACTTACTAGTAGTCAACATTGACAAAAATCTTATAACCAAGGCCTCTTTCTCATTTTATTTACCTTTGTGACTAATTTTGGGTTATTTCGACTTGATGATCTCTTTTATCGCATAATCTTTGATAGTCAAATTGAAATAAATAATCAAATAGATAACAAAAATTATGCATTCATTAAAAGTTTATTTTTGGTATTATTGTCATTTAAACTTTATTAAAAAATTTAAATATACTTAATAAGTATTTAATCTTATTATTGCTTACATTATTCTTAATGCTGTTTTTTCATTGAATAATTTAGCTTTTTAATATTTTAAGAATTTTTTTCCCAGAGACTAAGTAACGCTAACGGAATTAATATTCCATTTAATGTCTTTATTTTAATAAAATTAAATTTTGTATTAATTTAGTTTATTCAAATAAAATGAAAAATAAGCATAAGTTATGATTTAAAAAGACTAAATTTTAATTTTAATTTGATTTTAGAAATCGGAGTGATTTTAAAATAAATTTGTCATTTTAATTATTGTTTACTTTTATTCATTATTTCCTTTAGCATAAAAGAATTTCTGAAACGAGCGGGCAATGACCATTATACTTAATAAAGAAATTTGTTTTTTAGCTTTGATTAATTAATAATTTAAATTAGTAATCAAAAAGAGGGATATAAGACAAATAAAAGCTGGATTATTGGCACATTCTCAAGCAGTGCAAACTTTCACCAATCTCTTAATCAATTGGCACTAGTTGCACCGATGCCAAGACCTAGGTCCTAATGGTTTTCATTCGAATATAATTTAAATTTAAATTATTGTTTATATTAAATTTTTATTTCTTTTAATTAAAGTGAATTTGTAAATAACACTTAATGGTCAACTTTAAAAATTTTTTTAATTAATAATTTAAAAAGAAGTTTCAGCTTAAAGAATTAATAGGCGCAGTTCGCGAGTATTGCAGTTAACTATAAGGAAACAAACACTGACCAATGACAAGACATTGGTCTAATGGTTTTAGTCAAAATTTTTTTTTCAAATTTAATTTCTTATTTTAATTATTGCTTAACTTATTTTTTATTTCCTTGAGCAAAAGTGAATTTGTGAATGAGACTAAATGGTCAAATTATAACCATTTTAATTAATTAGAAAATATTTTTTTCTTTGAGCTTTACTTTTTAAATATGTTTAATTGTTAATTTTAAAAATTAGTTTTAGTTTATAGGAATTTAGCAGTTCTTTTTCCTTGTTCACTTCTTGTGGAACATAGAGTCAGTTTAAAGTGTAATTACTGGCGTTGGGATGCTTCCAATACTCCATTTAACTTGTTTTTAAGTTTTTGATTTCTTTTTTATTAAGTTTTATTCTTAGGCAGCAAAATAGTTGGGTCTACACTCTTGCAGAGAGGCTTCTGGTGTTGATGATCCTTGATCAACCGTCATTTCTACTTACCTACTTAAATATGGCTGATTGAACCATTTAACCATCGGCTCGAGTCTTGTACCAATTTCACTTGGTAAAAAAAGTATTAATTTTGTCAGAAGACAAAAGACTCAAGGGACAGATAATGACCATTTGACTAGCTAATGAATTTTTTTGTATTTTTAGATATTTTTGATTAGTAATATAAATAAGAATAACTGGACTTTTTAGGCCAACCTCATAATATCATCTTTTACTTATTTTTAAATAAATTTTGAATTTTTTTTCAATTTTTATAATTAATAGAGAAGAGGTAGTGATAAGCTAAAGTGTCTGCTTTTACAACATCGATTGAAATCAAACTATAAAATTTGTAATAGATGAATAATAGAAATTTTTTAATAATTCTAAAATGTAGAAATTTTTTCAGAATAATTTTGGATAAATAATAATGTTCAGATATTGTTGTTTATTTTTGAATAAAATTTTGGATTTTTTTTTAATTTTTAAAAATCAATAGAGAAGAGATAATGGTAAGCGTGTTTATAAATTACAGCAGTTACAGTTAGAACATTGTAATGGCTAGTTAGTCTTGGTGTAATTTTTTATTTGGTAAATAGTTGATGGCAAACACTTAAGGTTTTTTAAAATTGGTATAATAGATGTAGTTTTGGCTTTAATAGCTAAATTATTTGCTAAAGAGTTAATGGTAAACACTCAAAGTTTTTGGATGAAATTTTCGAATATTTTAAAATTTAAGTTTTAGTTGAAATAATTTATTGGCAAAGTCAAAAATTGCTTCGATTAAAATATTTGGCCATAACTCTAAAATAAATAATTACAAAACAAGCTTTATAAATAAAATAAATAAAATATCCAAGAATTTAGCCCATTAGACGCAATGCAAGGTAAAAGCTCGATATTGAATTCATAAACAAATAATAATATATATCAAATTATTTCAAATCTAAAACTGAAAATAATCTCTATTGGGCTAAATAAGCATACGGTTGCGTAAGGCAACCATTGACAATGACCATGAGCCATTATGAATCTTTGCAATTTTCATAATTTATTCCCCGATTGCAAGCAAGAGGGAAGCCCTTGCAACACATATTTGGCCTTATTATGTAATATTAACAACCAAGCTGCAACAACTCGAACAATCAATATTTAGTTCAAGCTCATTATGCCAGCGTAGTCGTAGTGGTATTAGCTTAGTTGAAATTTCAATAAAAAACCCTTGATATTTCAAGTTTTTTGTTACGTTCTTAAGGCTCACTGTTATAATATTTGCTCATAATTTATTACACAATAGACACACACCACAACTACAAAGCTCTCTCTCTCTCTCTCTTTCTCTCTTTCTCTCTCTTTTGCGCTTATTTTCGTTTCACTACTTACTCGAATTTAAATCATAATTTTGTTTCTTTGAAAATTATGCCTTCTCCATTGAAAATTTTTCAAAAACATAATAAAAAATTCTATTGAAATTATAAAAAATAGAGAGAAAGAAATAAAGAAAAAAGAGAGAAAAAAAAAAAAAAAAAGCGTAATTTTGTTTTTACTAGAGTAACAACAATAATGAATGAGTAGTAGGTTGGTTTGATCAGAGGTGCATTGTATGGAATCGCTTATTCAAAAAAAAGAAAAAAAAAAAATAAAATTATTTTATTTAGCTAGAGAGAAAAATATATATAGAAAAAAAAAAAATTAGTTTATATTCTTTAGGCTTGAGAGAGGAATTGCGCAAAAGTTATATAATATGATTTAAAAGAGAAAAGTGTATTAAATAAGAAAAAAAATGATAATTTAGGACTTTGGTACATTAAATGGTTCGATTACGTCAAGTTACGTAAACTTGACGCATAGACGTTTAATGTGCCGAGTGTGATCGGTTGAAAATTTGCCAATATAATTTTATGTTTAGACTAGAGCCGAATTTATACGGAAATATCCGTACTATTCGATGATTTCACTGTAGTAGTTGAGTGTAAGATAATTTTATGGAAGAATTCGAGTTCCAGTACTACGCGCCAAACCAGTACCATCACAGTCTAATCCAGTCCTCTGGTTCGAGCTCCCAGCAAGGCCAGCAGCAGCAGCAGTTCGTGCAGTACCAGAAGGGCGGCGACTCGCGATGCAGCAAGCCGATGGTGTATTCGATGGACCGGCTGTCGCCCTACTACCAAGACGACTCGCGCTCCAACAACCTCTCCAATCTGACCCTGGACCAAATATTCAAATCGAACCAGAGCGACGACCCGGCCAACATAGTCGTCGTCAACTCGAACGACTCGCTGCTGCTTTTCCAGCAACAGCAGCAGCAGCCACAACAGGCCAACTCAAACCAGCAGGCCCCCAGCTCGGCCTCGCCATCCAACGCCTCCATGTCCTCTTCGTCCTCGCCTCAGTCCTCTTCGTCGCCGTCGTCCGCCAACGACGCCAACTCCGCTTACGGTACTTTTACTTTTTCAATCATTTTTTGTCCATTTTTTACTCTTGCCTCTGATACAAACACTCTGACCATTTTTTTTCCCATAAACCTGTATTTTTATGCTTTCGGACCTGTTGGGATCTGATGGTCCGCGGTTATAACATAAATAAAAGATATAAGTTTAAATAATAACTTTATTCATAAATGAACACTTCTAGCCTCACAAATAATAAGGAAAGTTGGCAAAAAAGTTGACCAAAAACTAAAACCAACTACTTCTTTTACGTTCCCGCAGGAGATCATAGACATTCAAATTGAAAGAACTAAAACATTAATAATCTTTAAATAAATAATTATCTAATTTTCTTGTTTAATTTTTTAAAATCAGGCTGAGAAATTTTATTAAATTTTATCAGAAGGTCGGGCGCTCGCCGAGCAGCCCGAGTGGGGAAGGGAGGGGGTCTATTGGGCCAGAGGAATAAACTTTTGTTCGTTTAAGTGGAGGGAATGCAGCTGATGGAGTGCGCGATGGGCCAGCAGCAGGGGCAGAGCCAGATGCAGCACCATCCGACGCTGGTGTCGCTGGTGCCGGCGTCCGCCTCGAGCCTGAACCCGCTGCTGAACCCGATGATCGGCCTCGGCTCACCGTCTAAGCCGAGCACGGTCTCGGAGCTGTCCAACTCGTCCATGGTCTCCTCGTCGTCTTCGTCCACGCTCGACTCGAGCCAGTTCAGGACGGCGGCGACGACGAGCGCCACGCGCACCAGAACGCGCAACGCCAACCCAAAGCCGATCAGCGAGCAGCAGAAGGACGGCAAGTATTTCGAGAGGCGAAAGCGCAACAACGTGGCCGCCAAGAAGTCCCGCGACGCACGCAAGCAGCGCGAGGACGAGATCGCCATCCGCGCCAGCTTCTTGGAGAAGGAGAACTCCATTCTCAAGGCTCAATTGCAAACTCTCAAGGACGAAGCCCAGCAGCTGAGAATTTTGCTAACACAAAAAAAGGCCAACCAGTCCATGGGCGCTCTGATGCCGCCCTCTTGCGCCAGTTGTTCCAATTGCATTGGCAAACAGGCCGGACAAGCCTATTTGAGCAATTTGAACACCATCAACAGCGGATACGAGAGCGAGGCTGCCATCAACAGCATGGTAGACCAAAAGCTGCCTCCTGCAGCTGCGCAGCAAAATGCGACAAATGCAAACAATTTGTACCTGGGCCAGACTAGCCATGGTCAACAGCTAAACAAGTTTTTATAGTTCACAATCATGGATTTTTGTCGTATAGTTTGTTTTTTTTTTTTTTTAATTAATTTTTATAAAAAATTAATTTTTAATCATTATTATCATAATAGGGCTATTTTACTAAAAAAAATTAAAAGATAAAAATAAACACCAGAGATAAATAGATAGATAGAAAGATAGATAAATAATAATGTTAATCTGCTTATGTTTAAAAAAGAAAAATTTTTCACGAAACATGTTCGGATATATTTTTGGATATGATGTTTATATGAGATGTTCGCACTACCTCGTTACTTTGTTAGGATTTAATTAAGATCTCAGGGTTGGATTAATTAATGAACATCAGGAAAAAAAGAATATTTTTAATTTAATTTTTGATAAATTTTAAATTAGTTGAATTTTTTCTTTTTTTTTTTTTCTATTTTGAAGCAATTTTTTTGGGTCCATTTTTTGCTACCGATTATTTTGTTTGTAATTTTTAAAATAAATTTTAAATAAAAAGTGTTTTTTTATCTATTTTGTTTTATCTTTTTAAAAAAATAGGCTTGGTCAACAGAGTTGATGAATTTTACCAAGGAATGGCGCTGGTAAAGAACTACTTTTACTTTATTACTCTTAATCACGTGCAAATAGTCTTAAGCATTCAAGATCTATATAAAAATTTAAATATAATCCTTAGAGATTTTGAATCCTTAATAATAAACTAATTTGTTTTATATTTATTCTTTAAGAAACAAATTTATATTCATAATTAGTAAATAATTTAAGTTTTTTTATCTATCGTCATTTTTCTTTTATCCTAGTTTGTGAATAGATAAGAGCTTGTTTTGAAAATCCTTCGAGAGATTTGCAATTTTACTAATTAGCAAGTTATTTCCAAGTAGTAATACCATGGTAAAGCAAATAGCCCTCTTCTCCATATCTCTTACAAGATTTTGTCATTATCGCTCATTAGTTTTATGCAATTTAAAAAGAAAAATCTTATTTTTCAAAAACATTTTATCTTTTTTAGGATGGTCTAAGGTCGAACATTTGGCTGAAAGGAAGGACTAAGCTCCATTTCAAACTGCCAGGGTACAAGCCAAATCATATTTTTAATAATAAACAAGTACTAAAAACAAAAAAATGAAGCAAGGATTTATTTATTCATTGATAATTAATATTAAAAAATAGATCTAAATTGTGTTAATTGATGCAAAAAAATTAAAATTAAAGAAAACAAGAAACAACATCGATTTCTTTCTAATAGAATATTAAAAAAAAATCTTAATCAATAATTTATAAATATCAAAAATATAATTCCAATGCAGCACGTTGTTCACATTTGTAATTTTTTCAATTTGATTTAAAATTGTATAAAAAAAAAAATTGGTTTAAACATAACTGATACTATTTATTAATTTTGTAATTGATGATTAAAAATTATCTTAGTAATTTTGATTTTCAAATAATATAATATAATATCTTTTAATAATAAAAAATTAAATAATAATCTAAATAATATAATATTTTTATATATTAATCGCGCTTTAAAAATAGTTCCGAATAGCGATGCCTTTTCTTAGCCCTCTTTTAAAAATTAATATAGATTTAAATTATTAAAAAAACAAAAATTTATAATGAAATTTATAAATTTTAAAAAACATAGAAATAAAAATATTAAATTGAGATAAGTTATACAGTGGTGATTTGATAACAGTATTTTACGAAAATTTACGTAAAATACCGTAAATTAACCAAATTTTACCACATTTTACGTAAATTAACGTAAAATCCGAAAAGTAAAAAAGAGGTATTCTACGAAAAATTACGTTAATTTTCAGGATTTTACGATAATTTTGGTAAAATTTGGTAAAATAAAAAACGGCCAAAAATTTTGGAAAAAATGTCTTTTTTTGCCAAAAATCGAAAATTTAAAATTTTTTTTTTTTTTTAAATTGTTTTTTAAACGATTTTAAAAATAACTATTTTTAACCAAAAATTACGTTAATTTTGGTTATATTTTGTAAAAATTAGTAAAAAAAAGTAAAATTTAGGGAAACCTTTTTTTATTATTTTATTTTATATTTGATTTTAAAAAACTAAAAAATAGTAAATTATTTACATATCGATTATTCATTTCGAAAAAAAATCATAATTCTAAATGTATAAAGTTAATGATCAGACCAGTCACCATCTCTTTGAATTACTATCTCAATTACCTAATAGATTTTAATCAATATATTTAAAATAATAAATAACCAAGGATTAAAAAATACTTTTTTTAAATGATCTATATATTTTTTACACTTCTCTGGTGTTATAGTTTTCTGAAAATCATTGATGGCTTCAATCATATCAGACTCTTTTAAAATTAATCTTTGACGCACATAAATTTTTAGCTCGTTCCACAAGAGCTCAATTGGATTAAGGTCGGGAGATTTAGGTGGTGATTTATCCTTGATTTTATAAAATTAGACAAAAATTTTAAAATAAAAGCTCCTACCCAAAATACACTATTTATGCTTAAAAAATTTTTACAAACGTTAGAATTGTGCTTAGGATCATTATCCTGGTGAAGTTTAAACCAGAAGTCATATTCTCTCGCCCCAAATGGGAATAAATAATCGGCCAGAATTTCTTGATATAATTGTGAATCCATGTTTTCTTTAAACACCTATTTTAAAATCAATCTTTAATTAAAAAAATTCTCAATATTTTAATTTTTTAATCATACTGCAAATTCAGTGCAACCTCTATATGAAATTCCCGCCCAAATGTTCAATTTTGATGTGTATTTTGAAGTACATGGTAAAGCCGAGGGGTAAGTATTTGGGAGCCTTATATGGTATAATGGTTTGTCAAAAGTTCTAATCATCGTTTCATCGACAAAAATATACTGTTTAAAATCACAGTTTTTATGTCTAAGGCACCATAGGAGTCTTTGAAGTTTTTGTGATTCTGTTAAAAGGGGTGATTTCCTAACCCGACGATAACGAAATCCTTAAATTTTTCATTGTTATATTAATTTATATAATTATCTAGAATAATACATACCCTGCTTAAATCTGAATTTTCTAATAACACTACTACTAATTTTTATTTTTAATTCGTCTAAAATTTTAAGAGCAAGGCGAGAAGAAGATAATAAACCGTTGTCTTTTGAAGTTTGTTCCTGAATATCAAAAATAGATTAATAGTTTCAATCCATAAAAATATTATTTACCTTAATGAAATTAACAACTTTAGTGTTTAGAGCTCTTTTATTTACATTAGTAAATTTAACATTGCTGCTTTCAATTATAATTTTTCTTAAATACTTTTAAAAACCTTTTTGAATATTGATTTAAGATTTTTTTTAAAAATTACTTTTGATGAGGGAATAAAATATTTAGAGAATGAAAGTTTTAAAACACTTCTTATTTTCTTGATGCTTTTATATTTTTTATTCATATAAAAAACTAGACTTCTTAACAAATCTAATTTTTTTCTAACCCTCGATTTTTTATTTCTTTTCATGTTAATCGAGCCATCTTTAACTTAAGCTTAAAATTTCTTTGATTATAAATTCTAGTTTAACTGAAACTGAAACATTATTTTTCATCATTTTATAGAAAATGGTTAAAACTAAGTCTAAGCCAAAGCAAGCTTCGAATGCTAATAAAATACTTCTAAATGAAGAAGAGAGTAGTACCGATTCAGAAACTGAAGTTCAGGTGGTAAAGAAAAAAAAAGAAGAGGAGATCACGGAAATGTTGGCTATTATTTTTAACATTGAAAACGATAAGCATCCTTTTTTTTCACTGGATCAGGTGCCAAGTAGCATTGATATTAAAAAAATTGTTGAGCCAATAGATCGGTCAGAAGTAAAAATTTTACTTTTCACATATTAGATAAGGCTTTATTTTGGTTTTTAGTTTCGAAAAGGTGCTCGTATAAAATTAATCCACGAAGTCGATAATAACCATTTATTGGTGGACGCAACAATTCAGTCGTCAAAAATTTTCAAAGTTCCAAAAAATAAGGTTGAGAGAACGATCTTTTTATTTATTTATTAATTTTTTGGTTAGCTTTTTTTGAAATTTTATTTTTTTTTATGGAAAAAAAAGATGAGAAAAGAAAGATTTTAAATTTCAATAAACATCGAAATAGTTAGATGCCTTTTAATCTATTAATTATCTCTTTTTTAACAGACAGGAAAAATAATAAAAGAAAGCAAAAGTCCAGGTTTCCAATCACTTGAGAGAACACTTAATTCAATCAATGAAAATATTTTTAAACTGAATAACAACATTTTGAAGCTAATTGAAGAAAATGCAGAAATTATGGACCCTTTAAAAGAAATTTTAAAAAGGAATTATCATTCTACAACTCAAACGTCTAATTTCAAAGCAATTGGTCAGACAAGTTCGGATTCAATCACACCTGATGTTTTCGTTGAGCCAGGAAAAAATAATGCAATTAGTAATTATATTTAAATATTATTTTATGTCTTTACTTTTTTAAGCAACCTTAAAATGAAGAATATAAATTCTTTTAAGAGCGTTTTTTAAACAAAGAAGAATATTTAAATAATTAATTTTAGTTAACAACAAACAATTCACGAATTATCTTCGTAATGCTTTAGAGGGGGCTTTTAATGAAAAAGACCCAAATCAAACACTGGGACATTATGTTAAAAATTATCCGAGTGAAATGTTTGAAATTAAAAGTAATCTTTTTTAAAATAAAAAAAAATAGTAATTAACTTGAATGTTCTTTAAGACCAATTGGTTAAATTTGTTCCAAAAGGTTCAAATTTTAAAGAATCTTGGGACAAAGCTGCGAATAGTCTTAAAGGAAACAAAAGAAAGAATTAATTTAATTTTCATAATTTAACTTTAATTCAAAAGCTTTATATAAAAAATATTATTTGTTCAAATTGCATGTGTATTCTATTTTCCATTTAGTTTTGTGTAAATAAATAAAGTTTTTCTAAATTTTACTTTTTTTTACTAATTTTTACAAAATATAACCAAAATTAACGTAATTTTTGGTTAAAAATAGTTATTTTTAAAATCGTTTAAAAAACAATTTAAAAAAAAAAAAAAATTTTAAATTTTCGATTTTTGGCAAAAAAAGACATTTTTTCCAAAATTTTTGGCCGTTTTTTATTTTACCAAATTTTACCAAAATTATCGTAAAATCCTGAAAATTAACGTAATTTTTCGTAGAATACCTCTTTTTTACTTTTCGGATTTTACGTTAATTTACGTAAAATGTGGTAAAATTTGGTTAATTTACGGTATTTTACGTAAATTTTCGTAAAATACTGTTATCAAATCACCACTGTAAAGAAGAATATCAGTAATAATATGATTTTTATTCTTATACCGCGTAAACTTTTTATTTGATATGAGGAAAAAATTCAAAAAAATTAATTTAAATATTTAAATCTTTTATTTTTTACTAGTTGTTAAAATATTTTATGATAAATAAATAAAATTATTTTTAATTATTCACTTTTTGACAAGGGCATTAGCCTATTTTATTTTTTATTTAAAAGATAATATAGAAATGAGGAATCTCCTAGGGCAGCTCCGAATGGCATAGCCTTCGTTTCAGCCCTCTTGTTAGCAGTTTTAATTTTAGAAAATTTTAAAAATAAAATATATAAAAAAAATATAAATATTTTGAAAAGAATTAGCCTGTTGATTAGCCTAGGCTAATCAATTGTAAAATTGTAAAAAAGTAAAAAAGCTCAATTATAAAAAAGCTTTTTTACAGTTGATTCATTTGCCAACAAAAAAAAAACGGTAAATGAATTTGGCTTTGCTTGACACTTTATATCAGTTGGTAAAGTAATTAATACTTTTATGTTAGAGGGATCACCATCATACGAAAAACGAAAAAGAGAGTTAAATAGTTTAAAATAAAAAAAATGATGATCATAGTGATAAATTAATAAATTCCTAGCTATAAACTAGAAGTTTAAAAAATTTTAACATTAAACTTAATTTAAGATAATTTTTGATATGAATTTATTTTAAAGGCCATTTACAGAATGTTTTAAATTTACACAAAAAATCTTGTACGAAATTTTATTTTTGTAAAGTTTTTTGACCTAGTTAAAAAAAACATTTAAAAACGTTTTAGTTAGTGTAAGATTTATGAGATATTCTTGATTAAAATGTTCCATCAATTTTTTTTAAAATAAAGTTTTTTGATTAAAAAATAATTTATTAAAAATTCCCAACAAATATTTTGAGACTAAAAATTTATCTATGATTTCATATTTTGTAATTGTTTGAGACCTTCATCAATAAGAGCTACTTCGTTGGTCAATTGTGACATTTTTTCCTGATTTTTGGCACGAACATTTTCTGGCACACGTGTCTCATAGTCCGGCTTGGACATTTCTTTTTTCAAATTTTCAATTGACTTGAGCAGAACATCCTTCTTTTTATTCAGCTTGACCTCTTCTTTGTCCACATCAATGATACCTTTAAGCATGATGTAAATCTTGCACTTATCTGACAAAGTGGTAAAAGTGCATCCATTAGGCTGCTCTTTTCCGTCAACCAAAAATTCAATCATCTTTCCATTAGTCATGGTCAAAATCAAGTCTTGAAAATCTTTCAGCGCCTTTTCGAGTCCGGCATCAATAGACTTGACATAGACGTCAGTTTTTGTCTTCAAAGTCAATTGATAATCGGACCTTAGCGATCTGATTTTATTAATGGCTTCCTGGCTCAATTTGACATTCAGCTCCAAATCCCTGTTGCTGAACAAGTCAAAATCATTGGGCAGTGGATACCTGGTGACACATAAACTTGGTGGATCACTGTTTGGTTTACGTCTAGGCAAACGCTGGTACAACTCTTCGCTAATAAATGGCATGAATGGACTAATAAGTCTCAAACCAGTGTCCAAACAAGTGTACAAAACCTCACGTGAATTGGCAAATTGGGCTATTTGCTCTTCATTCTGGTTCTTGGCGTAGAAACTTGGCTTTAGATACTCGATGTAATAGTCGCACAAGTCATAAAGCCAGTAGTTGAAGAGTGCTGTAGTCACACTTGTTAGATCGTAGGACTTGAAGCCCATGTCGCATATTTTCACTGTTTCACTAAGTCTACTAAGCATCCATTTGTCCATGCCACGCAAATTGGAAAGGTTATTCTTCAAATAGTCCAAAGAATCTTTTGGCACAAAACTGCTGCTTAAACCATTCATCATGGCAAATTTGGCTGCATTCCACAGCTTGTTGCAAAAATGTCTATAGCCCTGAATTCTCAAAACGTCCAAATTGATGTCACGACCCTGAGCTGTGTAAGCACATAGCGCAAATCTAAGCGCATCAGTTCCACACTCTGGTATTCCATTTGGAAAGTCTTCTTTCTGGCCTTTGATCGCTTTTTCGACTTCCTTTGGATCTAAATTGTAATTTTCCAACTGTTTGTGTAAATTTTCCAAACAAATTCCATCAATTACATCCAATGGATCGATGATATTGCCAAGTGATTTGCTCATCTTGCGTCCATGTGCATCTCTGATGATAGCGTGTAGATAAATGGTATCAAAAGGCAGACTTCCGCACATTTCTTCGCCCATCATCACCATTCTGGCAACCCAGAAAAACAAAATATCATGTCCAGTTTCCAACAAAGTGCCCGGATAGTACTTTTCCATGTCAGATGTTTTATCTGGCCATCCGCAAATTGAGAATGGAAAAATACCCGATGAGAACCAAGTGTCTAACACGTCCTCATCGTGATGCAGTTCGATCTGATCGGCCTTCAAATTTGGAAGCTTGGCCAATGCTTTCTGCATGGCAATGTCACGATTGTGTGCACTGACCCAATAGTTGTTGTCCGTGTCGTCCGAGTGAGCCTGGCCTTTGATGCGGATGTGGTAGGCTGGTATGCGGTGACCCCACCACAACTGACGCGATATGCACCAGTCGTGACAGTCTTCGAGCCAATGGTACCAAACTTGCTCATGAAAATCGGGTACTATTTTAAGTCTTTTTTGTCTCACAGCACTGACCGCTCTGGCGGCCATTTCTTTACAATTAACATACCACTGAGATTTGAGCATTGGCTCGATTACATCTTTCGATCTTGAACAAATAGGCAAAACTGTCTCTGTTTCTTTCACTTCTTTGAACAGACCTTTTTCTTTAAGTGCTTGGACAACAGCTTTCCTAGCATCAAAACGCTTCATGCCAGCAAATTGGCCACACTCTGCCGTCATTAGACCCTTGTCGTCTATCACTGTTATAAATGGTAAATTGTGCCTCTTGCCGCACTCGAAATCATTAGCATCATGAGCTGGGGTTATTTTGACAGCACCAGTGCCAAAACTGGGATCTACCATTTCATCAGCAATAATTGGTATTTTGCGTTTAATAAACGGATGAGTGACATACTTGCCTACAAGACTCTTGTACCTTACATCATTTGGATGCACACAAATGGCCGTATCACCGAGCATGGTCTCAGGACGGGTTGTGGCGATCACTATTTCCTGAGTAGCTACATCGCTTTCCTTTGATTCGACCACTTGGTATGCAAATGAGGTCAAAGTTCCAAACTCAATTTTTTCCTTGTATCCAGGTATGTGAAGCATGGTCCGTCCTTTAAGTGGGGTTTTGTCCACTTCAATATCAGAAATGGCCGAATTGAGAGCACATGACCAATTTACCAAGCGCTTGCTTCTGTAAATGAGACCTTTTTCGTGCATTTGAATAAAAGTTTCCAATACAGCCTTAACAGACACGTCATCCATGGTGAATCTGGCTCTGTCCCAGTCGCATGATGAACCAATACGCTTCAACTGCTTAGCAATTGTGTCACCTTTTTCATTCTTCCACTTCCAAATCTCGGCCACAAAAGCATCACGACCAAGATCGTGACGAGTTTTGTTTTGTTCTCGTTTGAGCTTTTTTTCAACCACGACTTGAGTTGCTATGCCAGCATGGTCGAATCCAGGACACCAAAGGGTCTCATGACCGAGCATTCGATGCCATCTGGTCAGAACATCTTCAATAGAGCACATAAGAGCGTGACCCAAGTGAAGGGTACCAGTTACGTTCGGTGGTGGCATTGCCATCACGAACTTTTCTCGCTTTTCTCCTTCTCTCAGTGGAAAATATTTATCCTAATTAAATTTTTAATTAATTTGGTTCAATATTTTTTTTTTGTTAATTACAGCAATTTCAGGTTTAAAAAATCCCATTTTTTCCCACCACTCGTACCAAGCAGCCTCAACATAGCGTGGACTATATGCATCTGGCAACTGGCACAATGTGTCTTTTCTTTCGCCAGGCAAAGTTTGAGAAGTGTAAAGAGCACTCTGAGGCTCTTTGTCTTTTTTGACTTCGGCCTTATTCTTGGGTTCCTTGGACTGAGATTGGGCTGCCTTTAGCTTTTCCTGTTTGGCGCGAAATTTTTCATCCTTTTCTTTCTGCTTGGCTTCTTTCTTAAGCTGGGTAGCACTCTTCTCCTTTTTGGCCTCTTGACATTTAGGCACAGGCGTGCAAATTTCCAATATTGCCAAACGTCTCTCCAAATCTAAGGCCAATTGCCTATTAGAGCGTTGTTCCGCCTCTACCTGAGCTAACTTTTGCATAAAGTTCGACATTATCTAAAATTTTTTGTTTAAATTTTGTATTTTTCGAGGGTTTTTTTATTAAATTTGTGTGACTTGGTTATAAATAGCTTAACCATGCTGTAAGAAAATTTTTCAAATTGCATAAGTTTTAAAATTATTTCAAATAAGGTAAACTAAATTTCAAATTAGTTCTATATCAATGTGTTGCTTTCAAATTGTCTTGACAAGCGCTCAATTATGGAAAAATATAAGATAGTGTAAAAATTGGATAACTAAAAAGCGTAGGCGATATGAGTTCCCAAATTGGTAAGCCATACAATCAATGTTTTATGCTCTATATGCAAATCATATATTTATTGATCCAAAGATTAAGTTTATTGAGTTTTTAATTTTTAATTCAAAATAAAATTATCAGTTTTTTCATTTAAATAAATCAAAAAATATATATTAATTTTTCTGTGATAAGATTCAACTTCTGATGATAGTTAGCCTAATTTAAATGTTTCTAGAAAGAATCAAGTTTTTACTTGTACCAGATTTTACCAGCAGTCTGTTTATTTTGAGTTTGTTTAAAAAGATATCAATATAATCATAAATGCTATCACTATTTTTAATTTTTAATTTAAAAAAATTGATCTATTAAACATTTTACTTATATCAAAATAAATTTACTCATGAACGATTAAACCATCAATAAATGGTCAAATAGAAAAAGGAAAAATCTAGTGTTAGATGCAGCCAGGCGAATTCGGTCCATTTGGCGAACGGTTTTAGGCAGCCACTTGGCCGGTCAGCTTGGCGGTCCAAATTTTAGGACCGAACAAAAATACGGCATTAATTAAATTTAAAGGAAATAAAAAAAAGATATTTTATTAAATTATTTTATTTTAAAAAAAAAGTTTTAGTTTTTTTTTTCCATTTTTCATATTTTATTTAATCTAATAATGTCGGTTTTATTTGTTTTTATAAATTTTTAAATAAATCTTTTTTATTTACTTATTTTTTTTTAACAAATAAAATAATTTAATATGATATATTTTTTTAAATTTTTTTAAACTTAATTAATGCCGTATTTTTATACGATCCTAAAATTGGACCATCAAACTGACCGGCCAAATGACCGCCCGCTTACAGTTTGGCCGGATTTGGGTCCTTTTGTACGGATTACATGTTCTAATAGTTCCATCAAAAATAAATAAATTATACTTTTGATTAATCATATACTTTATTATTTTTGAAAATCTTTTGTATCCTCTACAAAATTATTTTAAGTGGTGTCTATTTTAGCTAAACAAAAAATCAATGTCTAGATTAACTTAATATTTTATCTTATAGGTAAAAAACAATTTAAAAAAATAAACAAATCTAAAATATTAACAATTCTTTTAAGAAAATAAATCACTAAATTATATAAATGATATCTACTTTTTCTTTTTTTTTCCACCGGATTTTTTTTTTCCTTTGGCAGACTTTTTTCCTTTCTTTTTTTTCTTAGCTTTTTTATAAACCTCGCCACCAGTTTTGTCATCTCCATCCGACTCTAACTCGCTCAGATTCATCTCCTCATATCTCATAATCATATTATAAATTCTGTCTTCACGAGTCTTCAGCTCGTCCAAATCGACCAGCTTGGATTCATTTTCAGCGCTTTTAATTGCATTCAATTGCTTGATATATTCAGGCTCAATAAATTTGTCTTCAAAGTCGCCAACTCCTTTTATTGCATAATCCTTCACAGAGCTTTTGGTGATTCCAGTCACTTGCTTTGGATCAATTTTGTTCACGCACAAAAGCTTGGACACTTTTTCACTGTTTCCTTGGACAGCAAAGTGAAGGGCGTTTCGACCACTTTTATCTGTCAAATTTATATTCGCTCCTGCTTCCAGCAGCAATTTGATTATGTCATACTCGCCATTAAGACTGGCTTTCATCAAACCAGTCTCGCCTTTGGTATCGCGCACATTCACATCAAGTCCCTTGCGTATGTATTTCGATACTACATTGGTCGAGCCGTCCCAACAAGCTTGAAGAAATAAGTTCTCCATTTGTATAAATGCCAGATTTGGTATTGGTATAAACTGTTATTTGAAAACTCTGGTTGCCATGGCAACCAAATAATTTAGAGTAAATAATCAACACTAGTTTCATTTAAATTAATTTTAGGATTGTCATTTGAGAAGAAGCAGAAAAATGGCTAAAAGGTTGTACACCCTTAAACTTGAGATATCCCATGGTTCGGATCGGCATGAAGTGTCACTGTATAGCGAAAATCAGCCAACAGTTGGCGAACTTGTCAAAGAGTTAGAGAAAAAAACCCGTGTTCCTTACTCTAAAATTCAACTTGTATTCAAAGGACAAAAATTACATCTTTACTCTGACCAGTCTTTGGCAAAGTTTGGCATTTTCTCTGGCAACAAAATTCAAATGATTGGCGAAAGAGTAAATTTTTAAAACAGAGAAATGTTTAAATGCAAAAAATTGTCATTTTCCTAATTTTAGCTAAGTCCAAGTCAAGATGCTATATTTAGAAGAATTTTAGGAATTGGCAAAGATGTTGACTTGGTAGTGAAAAGTTTGAACGAATCAGCCAACGAATTCAGTATGATGGAGACTGGTGGCATTGACAAAGTAATGGCCAACGAATATTTACCACAAGTTCTAAAGAGAATTCGAGCAATGAGACATGATTTACAGACTTTTTACAATGTTTTAGTCGAAGTTGAAGATGAAAAGTACGAGATGCCGGACGATGTTCATAAACACCATGCACATGTTAAACAGTACATAAGCGAAAATATGAAAAAATGTGACAACTTAGATGCCAAAGTTTCCAAGCTCATCTAAAAAAATTTATTCATTCATTCATTCATAAATTTAAATTATTTAAAATAAATTTTTCTAAATATTTATTATTTTAATATTTGTTAAAAAGTAATTTCTATTTGCCAATGTCTGATTTTGGCTGCTCAGGACACGATGTTTAAGGCGTTCTTCCATGCATTGATAACTTATTGGGTCATATGTGATCAAAAATTTGTTGACAAACAAATGCTCTCTTTGATTCAGAAATGCTAAATCACCTATCGAGTATACACAAATGCTGTGTCGATAGAAACCTTGGCATTTATGACTTGAGCTTTTCCAGGTAATTGTTCGAATTAACTGCTTATCAACTCTAATTATATCTAAATAAATAATTTTAAAAGCATTTTTAAATTAAAAAGTTCTAAATGTTTTTAAAATCTACCAATTCCAGAGTAAAAAGCAACCATAGAAACTTTAATGCTGCTTTTTCCACTTCTGCAGAAAATAAGATTGGTTAAATACAACAAAAAATGGTCGAGATAGAGAAAAATTTGCATATCTGTTAAGGATTTACCAAGACTAGGATTGGTTGCATTTTTCAAACTAAAGAAAAGATACTCGAGATACAAAGTCGATCCATATTATAGTACTCTTGTTAACTCTGTTTTATCAAATAGATCTGAATGTTAGAAAATGGCTGATATAGATCTTTGAAAAGTTGAAGTAAGTTATTGGCTTTGGAAATTTTTTCTATCAGAAAGTAATTAAAAATGAGTAGCTGTACAAAAAACAAGTGCCGAAATGTATTCTTAATTAGGCTAGAGTTGAATTGGATACTCAAAGAAAAAAGAAATACTGAAAGAACTTAGTTGACCAAGAGAACAGCTCAAAGTTATCCAAAAAAGCTGAAACCCATTTGAGAGAAAGCTGAAACTGGAAAGGGTGGACACCTTTTGTTCCATTGGAAAAAGGAGACGGAATCGAGTTAGTGAATGCTAATGGCAAAGTTATGGAGCTAACTTTATTAGTGAAGTTGTTGACTAAACATCTGAGTGCATATAATTAAATTTAAACACTTATTAATAGATAACTTGGTCAATAGTGCATTGAATCAGTTTGTAAGACTATATAACAATATAACCAAGTAATATGGATATTTTAAATTTTTCGTAGTTTTATTTTTATATCATGATAAATATTGCTTTATATTCTATATATTTTCAGGATCTAAAATTTATCACAAAATGAAAACATATTCTGATATTGGTCTCTTATTATTATCAAAAAAAAATATTAATATATCACAAAGAGCAATCAGATAATTGGTCTTAATTCATATGATTATTTAATGAGAATTTCGGACCACCCTAAAAAGATTTTTAAAAATGATAAAATAAAAAAATATATATTGTTTAAAATGTGAATTAATAAAAAATACATACTGCTTGTATTTTTGCTAACATTTAAAAATAAATTATTTTCCAAGCTGGCCCAAAACCTTTCAAAACAAACATGTTTTTCTCTAAATACGAAATTTAATAAGCTTACATCTCATCTGGACTGAATGTTGTCTTTAACCATTCAATAAAATCAGCCACCTTTTTGTTTGAGAAAACATTTTCCAAAAAGCCTCTTTCCATTATATTAAAAGCAGAACCCTTTACCAAACTGATTCCATGCGGTGCACTATTATTCTTCACATATTGTCCTCTCTCAATTTTGAATCTTTTTAAATTTTCTCTATAAATAAACTTGTATCTATTTTTCAGAAATTGGTTTAATTTTAAAATATTTATTAAATTAGAGCCATTCAATGAACGAATCATTTGTACCATTTCCAAATTGGTTCGCAATGGAAACTCTGTGCTAGCAGTATTTAGCAGATACTTCCAGTTTTTTGATTTCTTGAGCAAATCCTGGATACAATTTAAGTCAGCTTTGAGTCTGGAGAATCCAGCATAGACAACATATTCAAGTTTGCTTGCTACAAATACATTTTCAAAGCAAGCTGTTATGGATTCAATGGCAGACCTGAATATGAAGTTGCTTTTCTTGTCTACATGGACACAGTATAAATTATGAGGCCTATAGATAGATTTTAAAAATCGCTCAAACTGCTCAACATGCTGGTAAGTGAGGATGGTGAAAGCTAGAGGGAAGTCAAACTCTTCTTTAGAGATTAAGTTTGTGGAATATCCACGAATTTTGCGAAAAATTGGGCATTTTTCTTTGGCAAAAATAAAATTAGAATCAGAAATGAGTTCTTTTTTTGGATCAATGTAGTTAAGCCTTTGATAAGCATTCTTTACTTCAAGTTTGTCATTATCGAATATAAGTGAACAGTTTACAGTTCGAAATGGCTCTCTTTGGACCTGCTTTATGAAATTATTATCTGGTTTTTTGCTGTTATTTAGTGCTGATTTGTTCCATGTAATAAAAAGTAAAATATTGATTAAAATTAAACTAAAAAATAGATAAAGGAGTTCCTTCATTTAAAATATGGTTTATTCTTTTAAAAATATCGAATTTAATTCTTTTTCATTAGGTTAGAAATATATAATTTTTTTCAATTTATTAATTGAAAAATTTGTTTGGTAAAAAAATATTGAAAAAGATGCATTTTATGGTTGGGTTATCACTTAATTGAATTTCTTGGAAAAATTTATTCAATTTTGAGACATTAATTAATTTCAGAAAAGAATTATACCAAGTATTTTTTGAGAAAAAGCTTGCTATTACTTTACCTCCGTTCCACAAAATTAATAAAATCTTATTGTAATCCAAAACCTTAATCAGTGACAATCATAATTTTCCAAAGTTTTAGTCCATTAATTATACAAAGTAAGTATCCGTAAATTATTCTAAAAATAAAGCTAACCATAGAAAAAAATAAATTATATCTAATAAATGATGTAATGGATTCATTTTTAATTTAAGATAAAATAAAAGCAATTTAAAAGAATTTATTAAAAAAAGTAAACATTTTTAAATACAATAAACTAAAGTTTAGATAAATTAAGCTGTCCTTGAGCTGGAGAGTTCCAGTGAGCTATAAAACTTGAATAGCGACTACTAATGGTAAAATTTTCGGCACACAACAACCAATCTGGCTGCTTTTCAAAAACTTTTAAGCAATTTTTATCGGCTGGAAGCGTATCTTGGTACTTGAATATATTAGAATAGTTTAATTTGGCCTTGTAGGCCAAATATCCATTTAAATAAGCAGGTGATATCTTCATCATGTATGGCGAGCTTAGCGCTGTTTCCCACAGCCTTCTGGCTCCATCCAGACTTATAATCCAGCCCAGATTGGAGCAATATTGACCTGTATACTGGTCAATAGGGTTTTTTCTTGAACTTGTGTCATTTTTTTTGTTCAAATTAAGTTCTTTAAAAAAAAGGATCAACGCTTTGGCAAAATTCTCATCTGAATAGCCGCACTGTCCATTGATGGCATACTTTTGCATAATTTCGCTTTTGCCAAGCGATTTGAATTTTTTCAAATTAAGCACAGCTGAATCGGATAAAATAAAGACATTTTTCGCTCTTGAGCAATAGGTAAGTGCCCATCTTATTGAAATTAGAGTTTTAGTCGAGGTGTAATTTTCGTGATCTGGCATATTTATTTGGATCAAGTCTCCATGATTTGAAATCTCATTATTAAGCACTTGGTCCGGTTTGGACATGCCAACTACAAAGAGCAACTTTGAATTCAGTTTTTCCAAATGCTTGGCCCATGTTGATCTCGAGGCTATGCGGTGCTTGAAATTTTGCGCTTTACTTATGGACACAAGCAAAAAGTCTATCTCGGCTTCATCGTCGAATGGGTCATATGAGACACAAAATTTCGAATTGGTTACGACAAATTCGTAGTCCAAATTATTTGCTTCCATTAGCTTTTTTATTTTTTCAGCTCCACCGCTGGCATAATAGTTGTAATAGTCGGAGCCAAGGCGAAAATATGGAAAATAATACTCAAGGTTTGGATCATTTTTGGATACGTATATGAGAATAAAAGAGAGTATAGATGCGACTAGAAGAAGAAAATAGCATCGCCACCATCTGGTCACGGAATAAATTAGGCGTGCCATTTGAGAATTTAAATGGAGCTTTCTTTTTTTTGGATATTCAATTTTTTAAGACATTAATTTAAAAAATTCAAAATTATTATAATAAAAAAATAATTTATTTTAATTTTTAGATCAAGTTTTAAAATCAGATAAATAGATCTATTGATTTTGATGGGTTGGTTGCCTATTTTGTCTCTAGATTTTTTAAACAGATGTTAGTTTCGTTTTTTTTTGTGTTGGTTCGTGGATACCTGTTATCTGATAACTAGTATTTTAGATAATTTCATTTTGTTTAAAAATTAATATCTATTTTTAAAATGGAGTTTAAGTTAAGTTTTTTTTTTTAAATAAATAAAAAAGTAATTAAAATCCTTTGGACAAGACACAACAATTACTAGTGGTTATCTTAAATATTTATGATTTATTTTTAATATTTTTAATCTTATCAGCTTAGAAGGCCAGCATTGGTAGTCTTCAAAGATTGGACAAACCTTACCATCTTAATTAGTTTTTTTTTTTATTTTGAATGGTATTTTTGAATAATTTGAAATTATGATAAGGGTTCGACAAAGATGCAGCCTTTATCAAATTTGAGAGTGTGGTAAGGTGAAAAATTTGAACCAAAGTATTTTATTTTAATATTTTTAATCAAAACATTAGGAAAAAAATAAAAATAAAGACAATTTTCAAATAGAGACCACTTTTAAATAAAAAAAAACACAATTTTTATTGATTTAACAAAAATTGACAACTTGATAAATAATTTTTGCTGGTTTATTGTATCTTTTTATGTTGCAAATATAATTCTTTTAATAAAAGAAAAAAATTAAGCTATTATTATTAAAAATTATTAAATTATCTAAGAACAAGTAAATAACTCAAAAAAGCCTCTTATCTACTTGAAAACGTGAGTGGGAACTGCCATCTTACTTGATCAATATTTTTTACTTAAAACATTCAAACAAGGTCAGTTTGGTCAAAAACAGTAGTCTAGTTTTTTACAACCAGAACGACGGGCTCTTTGTTGTACATCCTTTACAGTTTTGGCATATTTTTGTAGATACGGGGACCAAACTGGAATAGCATACTCAAAATGAGGTCTCAAAAGACTTAGGTATTTTTATTCAGTAACCATCTATGTCCAAAATTTGATACAATGAAGAATTTGACATAATATTTTGGTACTTTTGGAAGCTTGAGAACAAACTTGTCATTTATATGCACAAAGTGGGCATTTGTTTTTTAGTCTATTGAGCAACTTCGACTAAAAAAATTGCAGAGAGTAGTGGTCCAAAGATGAAGCCATATGGTGCACCACTGTTAAGAATTATTTTTGTAATTTTGGTTCAATTCTGCTTGGTTCAAAGTCTCTTTCTCATTAATATATCATAAAAGATCTAACCGAGATTTATTGTCGATTATAAGAGCAAATAATCGAGATTCAGGTGAGAATTCATTAGTAAAATATATAAAGATTCGGGAAAGAATCCTTAGGGCTTCTCATTTATTTTCTCATTATTTTTTCTAATTTGGATCTGAGAAAAAATAAAACCCTAAAATAAAAATTAACTATTTTCACATTTTTGATCGTAGCTTAAAAAAAATATATAAATAGCTAAAAAAACTAAATTTTTAATATTAATATTGATTGCCAAAAATAAAATTAATTAAATAAAATATAAATTAAATTTAAGACCCTATTTATATCAGCATTAACTAAAATTGACTCACTAATTATTGAATCTTTGAGGGTTTTGTAAAAAGCGTACAAAGTCATAAAATTAATAAATGAATTTAAAACCTCTGGTAAAGATAAAAATTTCTGTTACGCATACCATCAAGAAAAAAGCAAGGCATCTTATAAGCATAACTTTGGAATGAATCATGATGATCAGAAAAGCAACTTCTTATTAAAAATATGCAATTGATAACTATTTTGATAATTAATTTATTAAAAAATTTGAAGTAGAGTAATTTGAACAACCATCTCACAAAAAATTAGCAAAATCATAAAAGATGACAAAAAAATACATACTAATCAATACTGAATATGCTAATGGTCACATGGTTTGATATTACATTTGTAGTAGCATCAAAACATCCTAAATTACCAATTTTTCCAGCCGAATACCATGTGTCTTCAATTTAATTTTCTAGAATGACAAATTTGACCGAAAATTTTGTCATTTATTTATTAAATTTTAGACAACGATTTCTAATTTTATAAATTCACCAACTAAGTGATAATTTCACCTGTTATTTTTTAATAAGAATAAAAAAAAATAAATTCTTATAAATTAATTTCTCTAAGAAATTTAATTCAAATTTTGTCTAATTAAAGCTCTAACCTATTTAACTAATATTTGATTATTATTCCAAAAGAAATTAGAATTTTTTATTAAAATTTTTAATTAGTAAAATTAAATTGTTATTTAATTATTAATCTTTTTAAAATCTTCTATTAATTGAATAAAATTAAACCTAGAATTAATTACAAAATGGTACATCTTTTTAAAAAGCTGAATTTAGAGGAATATGACAATCTTCTTGGCTCGTTTTGAGTTTGGTCTGAAGAATTTCCGACAATGGACGAGTTCTTCTGTACAATCTCATTTAGCCTATTTTTATTTGCTCCCTCAACTACCTGGTCAGTTTTTGCTCCATTTTTGTACACGACAAAAGTTGGCATTGATCTGACTCCGGCTTTACCAGCTACGTCAGGCAAGTTGTCCACATCTACCTTTAAAAATTGTACATCGGTGTAAATTTTGGACAAATCCTCAAAATATGGCTTTATTGCTCTACACGGTGGACACCATGATGCCGTAAAGTCAACAATGGTTGCGGCATGGCTTCCAGCGCTTATCAATTGATTGAACTCGGCTTCACTTTTAACTTCGACTGCCATTTTGATATCTAAATTTATGAAAATTAAAAACAAAAAGCTTAATTTTCAAAGGTAAAATTTGAGATATGAAGATAAGATTTTTTTGTTTGATTATTGTCTATTAAATAGATACAATAATAGAGAAAATTTTTGAAATTTTTCTGTGATTTTTTGTTTGCATGATTTAAGAGCTTGATGATAAATAAAGAATTGAATTCCTATGGGTTGATTTTTAAAAATCATAATAATATTGTTTAATTTTTATTCATTATTTTAATTGATAAAAATACACAAAGCTATTAATCCACAAATAAACTAGTGAGATGAATTTCCTGTGGTAGTTTTGCTTTTGGATTGTTAATTATAGACTTCTTGTCAACAAGAAATGAATTGATTGATTAGATTCAAATATATGATTTTAAAAATTTTATTATTAAAAAATATCAAAACTCAAAATTAGCTGCATAATTTATAAACGTGAATGATAAAGTCTATACGATCAAACGTAGATAGTTTGTGACAGAAAACAAAAAATACCAAATGAATCATTGCTTTTTTTTTTGTTTCCTGGTCTCGAAAATTTTAAATATTTCATCTACTTTGATAATTAAAAAAATTCTCTTCAAAAGCTGTAAATAAAAATGCTTTTTCATTATGAAATAGGAAATTTGATTATTTTTTCTTATGTTTTTACCTTGTGCATTGAATACTTAAAAGTATATTAAAAATTTTCTATATTGATCTATTTCAATCGTATTTATTTGAAAATATTAGCATTAATTAGAAAGTACTTATTTAAATAGCTTATGTTTGGCAAATACGTGGTTCTTTTTTCTCACTTTGTGAATCTTAATTTTTTATTTTACCTAGACGATCATTATTTAATTTATCCTCTGTTTTTTTATATCACTAAAATAATGTCTGCTTTTTTTTGGAAAAAGCAATTATATTCTTTCCTCAATTATACTAATCAAATAATATTTTTATTTAAAAATAGTTTTACAACTTATTTGAATTATAAATTGAAGAGTTTTCATCCTAAAAATATTTTAAGTGCATTTTAACATTTTTGATTATTATTCTTAATATTTATATTTACTGATTTTATTTGAATTTTACTATTCTTTATTCAAAATTATAAATTAATATTAATCAAATTCAGCATCAAAATCATAATATTGCCTGATATTTTTTAATTTAGGTAGATAAACCAAGTAATTAGGCTTCATCTTGACATACATACCAATAATGAAGTTGAAATATTAATTATTAGTTAGTCTTGAAAGATTAAATTAATATTCGGCAAAAAATTTTTAATTTAGGCCTTAGTTATAAAATAGTTCTCAATTTAAAGGATTAATTTAATCAGTTTGAAATTTATTTATAACATGAAAAGAACATTTTTACCAAAGTTTGGTAAAGTCATAAAGTCAAAGTTAAGTCAATTGACAAATATTCTCTAAAAAATCTAAAACTGAATAGGTTTCAACATTTAAGATAAAAAAAATTTAAGTTTAAAAATAATTAAGTCAGCAATCATCTCAATTTAAGTGACCCGTTTTTCACAATTGATGACTTTACATAAATTTGGTAAACATATTCCAAATTTGTTTTACTGTACAGTCTGTTGTTGGACGCTGTGTCTGAGTTAATGGTTTAAATAATTTATTATTCTTTGTTTAATATTATAAATATTAAAAAAAATTTAAAAGTAAATAATGATAAATTTATTTCTTTTTTAATAGTTAATGTGAAACAGCCAAATTTATCAATGATCCTATTGCTGCAAAATAACCCTTTTAAAAATTATAAATTTAGATATTTAATTAATGATTTGTTCCCACTTCATGTCTTAGGAAAAGAGCTTTAATTTTGCCATTGGACCAATAATTTAAAGCATGTGACAGCAGTTTTTTTGATAAGCTATTACCTTTGAGAAAATTTCCCACAAATACTACTTTTTCACAATTCTATTCTAAAATAGAAACTAAACAGCTAAATAATTACAAAAAATTTACATGAGAGATAGCTGACTCTTTTGCCAAAAGGCCAACATTATTCAGAACAGCTAAAAGTGTTGCCTTTGCCAAGTCTTCTCTTGTAGCTGCTTCTCTTTTCTCCTTAATATGCATCAGACCAAAACTTGCCGCAACTATATCACTTGTCAAACCAAATTTTACATAGTCTCCACCATATATGTCCAGAACGAGTTTGTCAATTTTGGTATTGTCGCCTTTGTTAGCCAAATCAATGGCTTCTTCATAAGTCTCGCAACCAGTCAATAGACAACACAATCCTAGGAATGTTCCTCCACCAATACTGGTTCCTGAAACTCTTTTGAAATCCTTGTCAGAATTTACCAACAAAATACTGACCCCACTGCCAATATTAACCAATATAAAAGGATAAGTATCTGAAAATTTTTTGCTTTTTAAATCAAAATTCGACTTGAGCAAAGGAAAGTTTGCTATTTGGGTTCCTGGTATATTTGAATCATTGGTCCAAATTTTGAAATAAAAGCACTCTTGATCCAGATTTAAGTTGGCTACAAATTCAATTCCTTGGATAAGCATTTCTAATTCATCGCATTTTATCCACTTGACATTAAGAGTTTGTGTAATTATCTCCTCAAATTTAAATGCGCCTCCACCAGTAGCATAAATTACAAAAGTTAATAAATGAAGATTTTTTTTTACACACAGATCAATAAATTTTCTCATACTACTAGTTGGAAAAGTGATAAAGTGAAAATTTCCAAGGCGATTGGCAAGCTTTATTGACCTAATCTCGAGATCTACGTCTCTGTGTCCAGTTTCTCCATAAGCTTCATTGCTGACCAGATATTTCCGAATTGCGGATAATATGTCGCCTTGTTCGATTTGTTCTTCGCTTGTCAAATCAATTGGTTCAAAGTAGACCAATTTGACCAATGTACCACCGATGTCAATGCCAAACCAGGGAAAATTTTTCTTCTCAAAATTGTTCATTTTAATTATTAAAAAATTCTTGAAATGGAATTTAGGTAATGTAAAACTTTTTTTTTTCTAGAATATAAAAATAGAATTGATATTTATGAATGAAAATTTATCATGGAATAGTCGCCTACCGCTTCCTCTAAATTATTTATGTTTTTGAATAATATTTAATAAAGACTCATTATTTAAAAAATTAATTAATTTGTTTAAAAATTATAGTTTTTAACATCATGAATCCATTTTTAGCATTAATTAAAAATTTTATTAAGGTTTAAAAAAGAAGAGTATTAATTTAATTAATAATGCTTTGATCTTTGATAAATAAAAATTTTATTTTTTTCCGCTGCACGTTTTTAAAGAATTTTGAATCAAAGATTAAAATTTTATAATGAAGATTTTAATTAAAAAAGTAAAATTTATCAAAAAATGTATTCAAGAGATAAAAATATTTCCACATATTAATTAAAATTAAATTTATCAAAAGCGAACAGATAAGCTCTATTAGTTTTGATGTTACCATTTAAATAAATATTGTAATACTTTCACTGTAATTGTGATAGGGCAAATTAACTGTATCTAGCTGGACTGTTAGATTAGAAAGAAATTATCTAAATTTCAGTTTATAATAGATACTAAAAAAATTAAATTTGTAATTAACTTTTTCAAAAATTAATATCTCATTTTAAAATTTGATTTTATTAAATTTTATTAAAGTAAAATCAGACTTCAAGTCAATAAAAAAACTCTTTTTAAAGCAATTGAATTTGAATACACTTTTTTAAAAAACAAGTCACAAAAAGTGACAAAAATAATGATATAAGAAAAAAAATTATGAATTACTTTTTCAATTTCTATTATTTAGAATATTTTGATTTTGATCATTTATCAGAAATTTTGTCATTTTTGTGACTTAAATTTGACTTAACAACTTTGAACATCACTGATTAAAATATTATTTATATGATTAAATCCTGAAAAAAAATTATTCTTCTTTGAATGCTTATTTTTAATAAATAGATGTCTGGTCTAGCGTTGTTCACCAAATCTTTCACTACAGTATAATTGGATCTAGTCTAAAGATATTTATAAAAGACTTGAAAAAGTAAAAGGACTGTTTACCGGTGTGGCGAGTGTCTGAACAGGATCGAAAATGCTTTCTACACAAATGGCCTTAAGAAGGATTCTTAGGATCACTGGCATTAAAAATTGCCAAGTAATGAAAATAAGTAAGAACCATAAATAAGTCAATCTATCAAAAAAAGACTACAATAGCTTGGACTTTTACCTAGAATGAAACGAATTTGAATATCAAACAGAGCTATCAATGGCAACCGCAAGGGCGAAGAAAGATAGGATGACCAGCAATAAATGGATGACTAAAATCACCAAAGAGCTTGCTGAAATGAAAATGACATGGGGAGAAGGCACAGGTAAGCAAGGGTGAAGGCATATGATCGATTTGAGTGAAAATAATGACCATTAAAAGTAATGACCCTATGCTTCACAAAAAGCTTATAATAATTTTTAAAAAAAAATCAAGATTTTCATATATGTGCTAGAAAAAATTATCTTATTCATTTATTTTATCAATTTTTATTCAATTTTAAATGTCAGATTTATGGTCAGTTCTCGAAAATTTCTAAAAAAAATGTGATTAATTAACATGTAATTATTATAGTTAGGAATTTTTTTTTGATTATTAATTAAATTATATTCTAAAATTCGGATCTAAATTTTATCTAAATTTAAAATATAACAAGACTGAAAAATTGTTAATTTTATTATGAATTAAATTATAAAACCAAATAATAATTTTTTCCTAATATAAAATATAAAATTGTTTTCTTCTATATCTATTAAATAAAATATTTAATCGAAAAATTTATCTTTTAGGCACCAAAAAAATTTATTCAAAAGTTAAAATGTCTAAGAGACCATTTGATTCACTTAAGCTTCCCAACAGATGGCTTTACTGTCCCAGAAAATCAGAAACTTTAATTGGTTTGATTTGACAGCATGGTCCAAAAATAAATCTAAATAAATTATTGCTTTTAGTTGATAAATTTGTGGCTTTCAAAGTACCTTTATCCATCAAATTTAATCCCAATGTTCCACCTGAGTGCCGCTTTAACATTCAAATGCTGATTGATTCAGCTAAAAAAAATTTTCATGTAAATTTTTGAAAATCGTAATTTATTATCTAATAATAATAAAAATAGAAAAAAATTGGGTTGATAATAGATCTGACAAATACCAACCGATTTTACGAAGCTGAAAAAGAGGTAAAAGAGCAAGGAATACGCTATGTTAAGATTCAATGCAAGGGCCACGGTGAAACTCCGACCAAAGATAATACAGATCTGTTCCTGAACATAGTTGAATCCTTCATAACCAAAAATCCACTTGATCTTATCGGAGTTCACTGCACACATGGTTTCAATCGAACCGGATTTCTTATCTGTTCTTATCTAGTAGAAAAATTGGATTTCAGTGTGGACATGGCTGTGTCTCTGTTTGCACAGGCACGTCCTCCTGGAATTTACAAACAAGACTATTTGAACGAGTTGTTCCAGCGCTATGATCCCGACGCCCAAGTGCCAAATGCACCACTACTTCCAAACTGGGAAACAGAAGAAGAAATTCCAGTTGCTGCTGAAAAAGAGTCTAGTTTATCGGATGACGATGACTTTGATTTCGATTACCAACCTTCAACGAATGCATCCAAAAAGACCAAGTTTTCTCATCCAAAACAATCTCGGAAAGAAGATACAAAACTAAATCCAGTCTTTGCCGATCCTGATTTAGTTGGTGTTGAACCATGTGCTGATCCAGATGAAATCTCTCGAGTTCGCATTGAAACACAAAATATTTGCAATTGGAATGGAGCCGGCTTTCCAGGCTCACAACCTGTCTCTATGGACCTAAAAAATATCACCTTTTTGCTGCAAAAAAAGTACAGAGTAAGCTGGAAAGCTGACGGAACTAGGCATGTTTTTTTTATTTTAATTTAATATCAAAATTTAACTTTATTCCAATTATCTTATTTAAATTTGCCAATCGCTCAGTCAAAATATTTAATTTCTGAAAAAAATCAGATCTAATCCAAAGTGAGTCCAAATTTTTTTGGACAATTATCTTTTCACAAAAATAACCACTTTTTTGAGGTTTTAGGTACAATTTATTAATTTAAATCAAAAAGAAAACAAAAAATAATATTTATTTTTATTATTAATTAATTAATTAGTATATATAAGAATTTACAGAGGATCATTTGTGTTTTTTAGATGGTTTTGGACAAAAAAACTCTTAATAGTCTTTAAAGATTTCTTATGACTCATAAATCCTTTTGTTCAAAGATCTCTATTAACTTAAAAAACATAGGCTTTTTGATTTTTTCTGAATCTTACTCATTGACAAAAATAACAGATCCTTGGGCGATCCCAATTGTTATCTCTAGCCATTTAGATTTAGAGTGACCAAACACCAATAATCACAAACAATTATCTGTGATACCATATTTATCTAACTTTAAAAGTAACTTATGACACAACCGGTCAAACACTTTTGAAAAAAAGGTGTATACCATGTGAATATAATTATTACCCTAAGCAAGCTCAAATGCTTTAGGATCAATACTTTCAATCGATTATGCTGCACTATAAGATAATCAACCAGCTTTTGGACCATGGATCAAAGTTCATTTCACCCATTTAAAACAAAATTATAATTTTGATGTCCTAGCTTATTTTTCACATTGCACCTACGACCATTCTTGAAAATCGGGACAATATGCTCTCTCTTCCAGACTTCTGGTATCATAATTTAATAATCAGATATAATGGCACAGAGACAACTTCAGCTAAATTCGTCAAAAAATGCGAACTCAAACCATCTACTCTCGCGCTTTTTGAACCATATTTTCCTTTTATTTTCTTAAAGATTATTGAAAATAATATTGTCTTTTATAAAAATAATTAATACTTTATTTATTACTATATATATTTTTGGAGCTTTTTAATTTTAAAAATTTTTGACTCATTAATGAAGCGATTTATGAAATAATTAAACTTTTTTGATAATTCTGGCCATTAATTAATTAATACTAAAGGTATCTTATGTATGTGAATGGAAGAGGTCGCATTTACATGCTCGACAGAGACAATTCAGTCTTTTGTGTTCACAGTTTATCTTTTCCGGACCGTGCTGACCTCGATAGGCACCTAACCAGCACACTTGTTGATGGAGTAAATGCGAGTGTTAAGCTTTTAATTGTCATTAAGGATTTAAAATTAAAAGGAATTTGTGGTGGACAAAGATCCAAAAAGTGGAGCCAATATACCAAGATTTCTGATCTATGATATTGTCAAGTTCGAGGATGAGCAAATAGGTCAATCAAACTTTGATGTTCGGATGCAGTGCATAGACCGTGAAATAATTGGACCAAGGCACGAGGCGTTGCGCGTTGGTAAGATAAATAGAGCAATGGAACCATTCAGTGTAAGGAAAAAAGACTTTTTTCCCATAATGCACACTATTAAGCTATTAAGTCCGGAATTCGAAAAACAGCTGACACACGGAATCGACGGCCTTATCTATCAGCCAGTTGATGATCCTTACAAATGTGGTAGATGCGACTCGATTCTCAAGTGGAAGCCGCCTTCGATGAACTCGGTCGATTTCAGACTTGAAATAGTCGAGCACCAAGAAATTGGGTAAAAAGCAATGAATTTTTTGTCCATTTTAATATTTCTGTGTAGAGGTTTGCCAGAGAAAAAAGGTCTTTTGTATGTAAATGGTTATGATAGACCATTTTCGACCATGCGCGTAACCAAAGCCATCAAAGACTTAAATGGCAAGATAATAGAATGTAGATGGTTTAACAATCAGTGGGATTTTATGAGAGAAAGGGTTGACAAGTCTTATCCAAATCATTACAATACTGCCATGGGTAAATAATCATAGAAAAATTATAAAAATGTATGATAATTTTTAAAAGCTGTATGTGAAAGTATAAAAAATCCGGTCACACAAGAAATATTGATAGATGTCATACGGCAGGCCGAGAGAAATAAAATGGCACCTCCTCCAGCACCATACCAAAGTTATTCAAGTGCTTATTAAAAATGATCTCCGAATTAATATAAATAGCTTAAATTTTACTTAATTATTGTATAATTTTGATCAATAAATTCTTTTTTGATTCTTTAAGATATTTTTTGATGGACAAATTGTTTAATTGAAAAATAAAATCTCAAAATAAATATCCTATCAATAAAGTTATCTAATTTATTGAAAAATGATATCTCTAATTTCTAATTTGAATAAATTCTTGTAATTCGTCTTAAAATTTTAAGAATGATTAGATAAAAATATGTTTTCTGTTTTTCAAAACTTATTGATATCAAATATTTTTTAAAATTTTTTTAATCAAATTTAAGACTTTAAATTTTCTATAGTTTATTTATCTTTCTAATTACTTTAAATAAAAAACTAATCCTTTGATCTAAATTAAAAAACCCCTAGTTAAGTAAGTTAAAATAATGTTTCAAGCTCAGCAAGTTTTTTTATCGTCAAAAATAATTAGTTTATAACTTAAGTTTTTTATTGTCAAAATAAACATATAATTTTAAATTGGTAGATGTTTTGATAAAGACAAAAAAATCAAAAAAGGTAGATTCAAGTAAATTAGGAGATAATTTAATTAAATAATTGAATAAATAAAAATCAAAAATTAAAAAATTGAATGACTAGATACAAAAACCGATAAGATTAGCAGCCTTTACTTTCAGGAAATTTTCATTCTCATCCCAACAATCTTTAAAAGAATCAAACCACTCACTAATCTTCCATTTACGATTATGTTCATGATTATTAAGATAAGTCTCATTATGAAGATATTGACATAATCTACAAAATTGCTCTCTCTGAAAAAATGACTGTGGCCATCTTTTTAAATCGGTTGAAATTTCCAATTTTCTCAAATTTTGCTCAATTCTGTTGACTAAGTCGACTTTCCACTTGAAATATTCCAAATAGGCTGTCTGGTTGCCATCCAAATAAATCAAATAATCAGCTAGTTCTTTGGCGCTCTTGAAATTTTCTGTGTTTATGTAAAAGGTGTCGAATGGCGCATCTTTTTTGTATTGGTAATCTCTGGCACCACGGACAATGGGCACTGTGTGAACATCGAATATAAAATCTGGATTATACAAGCCCCAAAACTTTTCTGAAATGTAATCATTGCACAAACTGTTCTCAAAAGCAAGTCGAAATTTGTATCTATTGGTAAACTTTTTGAAGCAATCTGGACCATGACCAGCACTGCAAGGCTCCTTTTTTTCCTCTTCATGAAAGTTCTTCGAGCACTTTCCAAATACGTCAACTTTCATGTGCTTCATAAGCTCTTTGACGTAATCTTCACGTTTCGAGTTTGTTTCACAATGACTCACAAACCAAACAACAGAAGCTTGAGCTGACTTTGAGCTTAGATCTTGGATGTCTTTGAGCAAATTTGTCTTTTTTCTTCGAGATTGGTACTCATCAACATAAACTGATTCATGCTCCATTTGAGACCAATTTCGGAAGAATTTGTAGTCTAGGACAATGTCGCTGTCTTTTTTGAATGTAGCAGTCAAATTGAACCAATTGTCCAAATCTCTCAATTGGTAATAGCTCGAACAATGTGATAGTCTCTGCGGTTCCATGGTGTAATACATCCAAATTTGTTTCGGATTTCGCTTGTAATTTTTGAATGAAGTGTACCACAAATTTGGTGCATGAACTACCACTGCATCAGCACTTTCTTCTGGTAAATGAACTAGACTAGTGGAACGGAAAGCAAAGCACCTGCTTTCTGGACAACCTTGAAAAGGTAATCTCCCAAGTTCGCTAAACATCCAATTATTGTAGTGAAACATAGCTGTTATCAGCTGGACAGATTTAAGATTTTGGGAATGAATTTTTTTCACAGTTCGCTCATATTTTGGTAGGATAAAATTAAACCCTACAAAATATAAAAAAACTACTAATATAACAACATGGTACAATTTTCTGATTTTATAATTCATATCTCCTTTTAGTCTTTTATTTTTTAAGAATTTTTGCCAAAAAAAATAATTTTTTAGTTTAATTTAAAAACTCATTAAGCTCTAAGGTAAAACAAAACCAAAATTATAGTAACCTAACAAAAAATAATATCACAACTTTTAAAAAGGTTTTTTAAAATTTTCATTCTTTGATTTACAATATATTTAGACTTCTATTAATAAAAGTTAAAGAGTAAATAAATTCTCATTTGAAAAAAATTAATCTAAATTCTATATAATAATTAATTTTAAAACTTTAGAAATAAATTAATAAGATTAGTGACAATTAAAAAAATAATCTTTACTTTAATTATTTCATGAGAAAATCAGTCACCTACCAACTTTTTTTATAAATTAGATATAAATTTTTAAATAAGTATCATCTAAGAAAAGAAATTATTTGATCAATTTAAAATATATTTTTAAGACATTATCTTCATATTCAATGATTAATTGGATAGTAATCAATTAAAAAAATTTTAAAAGCTTAATTATGTTAATTTTCTTTAAAGGTAGTTCTAAAGAAAATTTTGAAGCTAGCTCTATTCGATCTTAATTTATTTTTAATTTGAAATTTATGCCTTTGGAAAAAGTTAATTACGACACAACAACTAAATTTCTGATACTATTAAATTGTTTAAATAATTTTAAAGAAAAATCATTAGTATGATTCATAAAAAATTTTCCAATTTTTTTGATTAACATAGACGGTTGTTTAAAAATTGATTTTTAAATTCATTTTATTTAAATTAAATTTCAAAAAAGTACAGGTTGACTTAAATCCTGAAGCCAAAAATTCAATTAATTAACATATACATATATTTGCTAATTTTTGTTTATTATTAAACTAATCACCGGATTTTGTAAATATTATTTTAGAGTAAAAAATTTTCGCTTATTTAATGAAGTGGAAATTTAAAAAATCAAATCTTAACTGAGTTAAAAATAGTAGAAATTTTTTCAATTTCATATTTTAATTCCATGAAAAAAATAAGATTGTAGATTGAAAAGTACAATAAACCTCATGTCTACATGACACTTTTCTCTTAAATTTTAAAAATCTTAATAAAAACGATGGTGAAAAAAAATGAAATGTTTTGTCACTCTTTACAGGATCTTTATAGAAATTGGTATTTTATTGAAAATGTTTTGACCAGTCATAGTCAAAATTATTGACACATAATATGGAAACAAGAAAGAAAATGGTTTTTTTATAATAAATTTTGGACAATTCAGTCTGGTGAAATTGAATAGGTTTTAGAAAGTATGCTTTAAGATCAATTGTTAATCAGCAGAGTATTGTAAAAAAGTATTAGAAATCACTTATTAATCCTTTTTTTGGATACTTATATTTAATTTGATATCTAGATCTGAACCAAAAAAGGACAGAAATCATTTTAATTGATAAAGTATATTATGACATTTTTATTTAACCAGAATTCTAAATATTTTAACCAAGGTTCGATCAAGAATACAACATGGATACAGTTTATTAATTAAGATCAATTAAATATCTTGTATTAATAATTTATAGTAGTTCTTGATTTTTTTATTAGCCAATTTTCCAGCAATTTTTATGTTCAATCAAATATTAATTTTTCTAAAAAAATTAATATAAATACTGACCAAAAAACTATTGACCAAAGAGGTCAACTTTCAGAAACAAGACCTGGACCACAACAAAGTGAAAATATTAAAGATTTGTCAAGTCCAGATCCATTGAATCAGATTGAACACTTTAACCAAAACCATCAGCTCTTGAACTTGTTTATTTCAATGAAATTTCAATGGGCCAATTTCAAATAAATAAGCTTCTCGAAAAATTCTGTCTAGAGGTGGTTAATTAAAATAGCAAAGCAGCAGAAAAAAAAGATTGACCAAAATAGTTAGTGGTTTTGGACACTTTTATCTTTTTTTCCCAATTTTTTTAGTATGATTTTTGATTATAGTTCAGAACAATGTAATTTTGTGTTGGTAAAACATATCTCTTTAGATTCAATTCTTATTCAAAAAAATATTTAGATTCATTAAAAAGAATTTTTTTACCATCTTTTAGTATAAAACTTAAATGAACCAAATGCATCGAAAAAGTTAACCAAATTGTTAAGATTAATGTAAGAAAATGAAGACAAAATGAATGAACACATATCAAAAAATACATAGTTTAAATCGAATTTTAAAAATAACTAAAATTATTAAATTTAAATTAAAATTAAACTAACTATATGATGATGTGTCGATAAATTTTCGACATAATTCATATACCAATTCTTACTTTATTCTAAACAAAACATTTTTAAATTTAAGATTAGTTTAGACAAAATGAAAGTTGTCCTATTAGCCCTTATTTCAATCACATACCTCTCTACGGTACACTCACTTTACTTTCACATAAGAGAAACTGAACGAAAATGTTTCATAGAGGAAGTACCAGATGAGACGTTGGTAGTTGGTAATAAAGAATACTTAAAGGAAATAAATTTTATTGATTGCTTTGCTAATATTAAATAGGAAAGTACAAGGTTCAAATATTTGACAGAGAGGCAAATGATTATTTGCCAACACCGCACGGCATTGGTATGCATGTTGAAGTAAGAGATCCCGAGGAAAAAATTATTCTCTCAAAAGTAACCAACTTTGAAGATTTGGTACAGAACTTATTTAATAAAATTTCTAGTTGTATAGCTCTGAGGGTCGTTTTTCGTTTACTACCCACATGCCTGGTGAACATGTAATTTGTTTGTACTCTAACTCTACGGCTTGGTTTGGCGGTGGCAACTTGAGAGTGCATTTGGATATTGAAGTTGGTGAGCATGCCGTTGATTACAACGAGCTTGCAGGCAAAGAAAAATTGACCGAGCTTCAACTCAGAGTAAGACAATTGCTTGACCAAGTTGAGCAAATCAGTAAAGAACAAAATTATCAAAGAGTGAGATTAATTTTTTTTTTAATCGATAAAAAAATTAATTTAATAATTAAAAAAATTTAAAGTATAGAGAAGAAAAATTCAGAGGCACCAGCGAGTCAACTAATCAACGAGTGTTCTGGTGGTCGATTGCTCAATTATCAGTTCTTGTTGTCACTGGTCTGTGGCAAATGAGACATTTAAAGAAATTTTTTGAAGCAAAAAAACTTGTTTAAAATATATTATATTAATAATAATTTTTATTTTTATGTTAAGTTATTTTAAATTCGGTATAAAATTCAACTGCCAGTCCAAAGCCGAAAGTCGACCATTAATATCTCAAATTAAATTCTTTCGGTTTTTTCCTTTCAATAATTAGTTTAAATAAAAAACAAAATTTTTTCCTGTTTTATTTTTTTAATTAATATAATGAATAATTTATTATATTTTTGATTTTTATTTTTGGTATTGAGGTTGGTTAAAATTTGATAAAAAAAAAAGAATTCCTTATGTGGTCTTTTATTTTTTTGATGATTTGCAAAGAGAAATGAAATTTTACAAATAAACAGTTACTTTCTAAATTTAGATAATTTTTAAAAATTAAAATACTCTTGACCAGCAGCAAAACTTTTAACTTTTGGAGCATAAACAGCACTGTTTGATAATTTTTTCCAATTATATACCACCCGATTAATTAGATAATTCCCTTCTCGCGCTTTAATGGTTCCAAAAGTATCTTTTTGGATCCAGACTGGAACTCTGATAGAGAATTACTTCATTATTGAGTTTAAATTATTTCATAAATTTGCATCGAATATTGAAAAACTTTCATATTCTTTGGTTTAAATAGTTCAAGTACCAAGTTTTGGATTCACTGATTATGATACACTAAGCAAAATTTCAAGCAGGTTCAATATTAGTTTGTGTCACAATTTAATAGCTATGGGTACAAGTTTAAGCAATGATGGTAAGTAAAGACAATTAAATTGTATTAATAATTCAGCTCTTTTATAATGACTTAATGATTTGATTTGTTACTATGTGAATATTTTAATTCTGCGAAAATAGATGGATGGAGGGCTTTCAATTGAAAGTTGCTTAGTTGACTGTCTGGAAGATTGGTTTTCCTATCAACATGTTATCCAACCATCTTTCCAAATCGCAATTAATAGATCCAGTAGTGTGCTTGATTTAGTAATTTGTGAAAATAAAGAGCTTATTTATAATGTTGATCATAGGCCACCGTTTGGGTCCACAAACAAAGGCCACCATATCCTAACTTGGGATCATCATCTAAAAAGTGCAAAAAAGAATCCAAATCTTTTTCAATCATCTGTTTTTAACTACACTAAAGGAGACTACGTTTCAATATCTAATTTAATTGACAAGGTAAATTGGATTAATGCATTTGATGGTTTGACAATCGATCATATGTATAATAAGTTTATATCCCTGTATGAAAACACTTGTGAGCGATTTATTCCAAAGAAGAGTTTATTTTATAGAAATAAGGAACAAATGCAACAAAATAATAAAAAAAAAATATTATGCCATTATTTTAAATTAATTTTCTATCTAGATGACTCATCGCCTCTTCCTGTATTTGATTTCAAAACGCAGAAACGGTGCGATCTGTCAACTGACCATCTCATCAATCTAAAAAAGGTTAGTGAAAAATTGTCATTGATTCGATTCGAGGTAACCTCTTGGCTGCAGTTTAAACTACCACTACTTCAAGTACTTTGTGGTATTCATTTTTAGTATTATAAATTGTTGCTTAAATTTAAAGAACCGGAAACCTATGTAAAAAATAAAGACAATTTTATAAAGCTTCAATATATTGCGGCCTACAGAATTAAAAATACCAAAAAATACCATAAATACAAAGAGTATTGTAAAAGTAATTTATCTGATTGTCTATCTATGGGTAAGATGCAATTTCATATTTCATATGAAATTATATAACTAATCTTGTCAAATAAAAAAATAGTAATACTTTGCAAAAATCAAGTCCAGTTTTGATGAAATATATTTTAGTATTAATCCCCTGAACCAAAGAGTGCTTTAGATGCCTTAGATTTGGTTTTAGATAAGATGTTGTCCTAATTTGCCAAGGTTTTTAGAAGACATAAATATGACAGATAGATACAGATCACAAAACAAGCTCTTAAGGCCAAAAATTTGACAAACTTTTTTGAAAATTTTCATTTAATTGTAATCGAGGTGTTATGAATAAGTGGCAAGATTTTCTTTAATGAACACAATTTTACCTCAATTAATTTTTTTTTATAATTTTAAAAGTAAAATAATTAATTAAAATGTTTTGAAATGAGATTTTTTATCTTAATCATTATTAATCAAACAGACATAATTATTAAATAGAAAATAATCTAAAATGTGAAAAAAATCTTAGGTGGTGTATAATAAAATTTTTATGGAATTGCTACAATGTAGTCATTCTTACCATATTTAGCTCTTATCACTACCTTAAAAATAGATCATTGTTAATTTAAAATCTAAATTCGGTAAAATATCTTAATGCGAAAAAGATAAAATTAACTCTCAGCTATTAATCATTTCTGTGATAAAAAATAGAATTTTTCAAAAACAAATTAACAATTTTTTTCAAATAATTAAATTATGAATGATATAAATAAAAATTTAATACTGTATAACACCTTTTATTCAGTAATAGAAACATAAAAATAAAAATTCAAAAATGTCATTTTATTTCATAAGATAATAAAAAACAATATCTAAAACTTAAACTGCCAAAATGAACAAATTTCGTAAAATTCTTAAAATTCCGCTTAAAAAAAAATAATTAAAAAAAAAAGTTAATCACTTTCTCCAAGTTATCTAAAAGGTCATTTTACTAATAGATGGCTTAAGACAGTCAACATTTAAAAAGTTAAAAAAATGGAATTTCAAATATTTTCATCCATTTCGGTCCGATTTACAAAATTTTTCAAACAACCAATAGCACCAAAATAGCCTTCGTGCTCCAAAAACAAAGCTTTTATTGTTCCCTTGGACCAATAGTTGGTAGCATAGGCTAACAAGTGCTTCGAAAGTCCATTTAAGCGCAAAAAAGTACCAACAAACATAACTCTCTCACATTTCTTTAATAAATAATAAAAAAATAAAAATAAATATTTTAAATAAAGTATTAAATTACATAATTTTTAGCGCAATCTCTGGCTATTAGGCCAACATTATTTAAAATGGTCTGTAAGGTTGCACGCGCCAAATCCTCGCGCGTGGCTTCCTCACGTTTTTCTTTTATATTCATATTTCCAAAACTAGAAGCAACAATGTCGCCAGGCAGACTAAATTTGGAATAATCACCGCCATAAATGTCCCTGACCAGCTTGTCCACTTTAGTGCTATCGCCTTTTGTTGCCAAGTCTATAGCCTCTTCGTACGAGGTGCAACCAGTTAACAGACAACACAAGCCCAAAAATGTGCCTCCACCAATGCTGCTTCCAGACACTCTCTTGTAATCATTTTCTGACTTGACCAGCAATACGGACACTCCGCTGCCAATATTGACCAGAATATAGGGATAAGTGTTTGTGAATGTGTAGCTTTGTTTCATAAAATTGCATTTTGTCAGTGGACATGTAAAGTAATCGGAATCCTTGGAATCACTAGAGGTACCACTAGCTGACGAGCTCACCGATGTGGAAAGAGACTCGCTGCATGATGAGGACAGAACTGAGTCAAAGTTCATTGAACTCGTCGGTGATCTGTCCAGACTTTTTTTAGCCTCTATATTAAAAAAATAACACTCATTTTGACTATTTATTTTGTTCATAAACTCAACTCCTTGGATAAGCATGTCCAGTTCATCGCATTTAACCCAGTTTAGGTTCAAATTCTCGGTAACAACCGACTCAAATTTAAATGCTCCGCCACCGGTGGCGTACACCTGAAAGCAAAGTTGGTAAAATTTCCTTTTGACACAAAGATCTATGAAGCTTTCCATTTGATTGGTAGGAAATCGGATAAAGTGTAAATTCCCTAGTCTGTCTCCAATTCTAATAGACTTTATCTCTAGATCTACATCCCGCACACCTGTATCACCATAGGCCGTGTTGCCTACCAAGTAGTGTCTAATTGTTCGCAGTATGTCACCTTCTTTGGTTTCTTCTTCTTTGCTCAAATCGAGTGGCTCAAAGTAGACCAGCTTGACCAGTGTGCCACCGACATCGATACCAAACCATGGAAAATCTAAATAAATTTTTAATTTTTATTTGTTATTTTCATGGATAAAAATTCTACCTGGAGGCCTAAGCGAATCGTTGGACACATTCGAATCGCTTTCAAAATCTTGGTTCATCTTTATCAGTTAAACTAGCGACAAAGCTTTTTATCTTTTTTTAAAAATAAAAAGAACTCATCTTTTATTTTTTATCTAAATTTTAGCATAAAATAAATATATATTTTTTCCAATCATATTAAAATAATAACCATGGCCAATTAAGAGCGTGAAAAAAAGTTTAAAAAAAATTTTAAAAATTTTCCAAGATCAATTTTATTATTTAAATTGGTACATAATTTATGATTTAATTACGTATTAGATTCCAAAATTTAATGAATGCAATAGGCAAGACAAATTTGGATAAAATGCTGAAAACAATGCTGTAAGAATTAACTAGACTTTGATCCCTATTTATTAAACCGCATGTTGGATTAAATATATCGGATGATTTTGCCAAATTATATTCTATTCAAGCACTCCTATATCTTATAATATTTAAATTAAAATTTTTATTACCTTAAAAAATCTAAAATAAAATAATACTAATTCTTCTAGTTGTTGAACTTAATTTTCTTTAAAAAAAAAGAAAGGTAAAAAACGATCAGAAACCTTTTATTGCTCACATTTAGAAAAATTTTACATAATTAATATTAGTTCACAACAATCTTGAATAATTAAAATTAAAAAATTTAAATTTTGATCAGGTCATTTTTATACTAGAGCCCCAGGGTTTATATACAATATCCAAAAAACTTTGTCAATTTTTCCAAAAAATAATTTGTTTCGTCATTGTCCCAACAATTTTTGCTCGGGTTGAACCACTCACTCAATATCCATTTGCGATTGTGCTCATGATTATTAAGATAAGTCTCATTATGAAGATACTCACATAGCTCACAAAAAGGAGCCTTGTTTAAAAAAGTTACACCCTCAAACCATATATTTAATTCAGAGCTTATATTTGGTGATTTTTGTGCCAAATTGTGCTCAATTCTGTTGACTAAGTCGACTTTCCACTTGAAATATTCCAAATAAGCTGTCTGATTGCCATCCAAATAAATCAAATAATCAGCTAGTTCTTTGGCGCTCTTGAAATTTTCTGTGTTTATGTAAAAGTTGTCGAATGGCACATCTTTTTTGTATTGGTAATCTCTGGCACCACGGACAATGGGCACTGTGTGAACATCGAATATAAAATCTGGATTATACAAGCCCCAAAACTTTTCTGAAATGTAATCATTGCACAAACTGTTCTCAAAAGCAAGTCGAAATTTGTATCTATTGGTAAACTTTTTGAAGCAATCTGGACCATGACCAGCACTGCAAGGCTCCTTTTTTTCCTCTTCATGAAAGTTCTTCGAGCACTTTCCAAATACGTCAACTTTCATGTGCTTCATAAGCTCTTTGACGTAATCTTCACGTTTCGAGTTTGTTTCACAATGACTCACAAACCAAACAACAGAAGCTTGAGCTGACTTGGAGCTTAGATCTTGGATGTCTTTGAGCAAATTTGTCTTTTTTCTTCGAGATTGGTACTCATCAACATAAACTGATTCATGCTCCATTTGAGACCAATTTCGGAAGAATTTGTAGTCTAGGACAATGTCGCTGTCTTTTTTGAATGTAGCAGTCAAATTGAACCAATCGTCCAAATCGCTCAATTGGTAATAGCTCGAACAATGTGATAGTCTCTGCGGTTCCATGGTGTAATACATCCAAATTTGTTTCGGATTTCGCTTGTAATTTTTGAATGAAGTGTACCACAAATTTGGTGCATGAACCACCACTGCATCAGCTTTCTCATCAACTGAATAAAACAAGCTAGAAATGAAAGCAAAACATCTGCTCTCCGGACAATTGCGGAAAGGTTCTTTACCCAAATGACTGAAAGACCACAAAGAATTGGTAAATTTCCATGTTAAAAGCTGTACTTTTTTAAAATGATCTGTATTTTGCTGAAAAAATGATTTTTTATCTTTGTTTGTTTTTGTAATCAAATCTGATAATTTAATCAAAAAAATGGTCAAGAAAATAATTAAAGTGATTTTTTTTGAGCGTCGACGCATTTTTATCAAAAATTTTTTTTAGATTTAGACAAATAAAAATTAGCTTCAGTCCAGTGATTTATGTCAAATTTTTACTTTTATTTTTTTTAAAATTATCATTTTATATAATAAAAAATATTTTAATTTCAATAATTTTATCATTTTTTAATTCTTTTTTAATGAAATATTTAATAAATAAAATACATGGCTTTGAAATCAATTTAGTTGTAATAAAAATTCGAAAATTATAATTAATTTTTAAAAAAATTTAAATATAATTATTTTGATTTTTAATTTTAAACAAAAAATTAACTTTTTTCTTTATCAATTTACCAAAGCTTCCATTTAAATTGGTATTTGATAATGATACCTTAGAGATCAAGTTTTAAGTAATAGTTAACCAAATTTCGCCAAATTATGAAAAGCAATGATTTATTTTTTAAAAAAAAGAGGCGCTGATGGCAAAAGCTTATTCTCTAGAGATTCCTTGTAGGTTTTTTTATTGATTGACCACTACAGAACGGTTTTGTGAAATTCAGTACAAAATGGAAAAAAGAACAGAAAAAAATGTAAAAAAATTGAATAACTTTTTTTCTAAAAGTTTAAAATTAATTCTGTGAATGCAGAATGGTGCAACATTCAAAGTTGCATCAACTGTTAAAGTCTGCAAATGATGTGCAAAATATCTGCAAAATGCACTACACTCGATTATATTGAAATTTAATTTCTGCTGAACTCTGCAAAATTAGCAGACATAGATATTTGATGCAACTTTGAATGTTGCACCATTCTGCATTCACAGAATTAATTTTAAACTTTTAGAAAAAAAGTTATTCAATTTTTTTTAGATTTTTTTCTGTTCTCTTTGCCATTTTGTACTGAATTTCACAAAACCGTACAGAACAATACAACAGAACCTGTTTTATTAACTGATGTAATTTTTTTATTGACCCCTGGATCCTATTTGCTTTTTGATATCAAGTTTAAAAAATAAGTATTTTCAATCACTAAATGTATATATTAACCTTAATTTAACAAAAATTGTTTACATTTTATTTAGTTTTTTTGCTTTCTAATAAAAACAAAGAATTTGATATAACTATTTTAGAATAAGCCTTATAAATGAAATTATTTACTTAGATACCAAGAATACAGTTTTATTTTTTGAATTAATTGAAAAAAAAAGCGTGCAATCAACATCTAAATAATTATTATTAATTTAAATTTAATTTTTTCTAACAAAAAGCTTTTAAATCAAAAATAAATAAATCTCATCATACTTCTATTTAATTTTAACTTGTCCAAACTTAATTAAATTAAGCTAATTTGATTTTGTAATATAATATCTTGTGACTTTCTTATCAAACCAAAAACTAAAATGTCCTTGATTCAAATAAAATCAGAATCTGAGTATCGCAATCGGCTAATGAACAAACACTACCGAACCACTATAGTAATGTTTTCTGGTAAACACTGTGGACCTTGTAAGCAAATATTTCCATTTTATCAGACAATGTCAACAAAGCATCGGAATGTACAATTTTTGAAGGTAGAATCTACTGAGCTTCCATATCTGTGCCAGTCTTCCATGATACGCGGATTACCAAGCTTTATTTTTTATCATAAAGGCCGCAAAGTTTACGAGCTAACGGGGGCAAACTACCATTCTCTAGCAAGCGCTATTAAGCATTATGTCTCAAAATGATCTTTTAAGTCTTCAGTTTAATTAAAATTAAAATTAATTTTTTGAAAAAAATAAATTTTTCTAACAAAAAATTTTTTTACTATAATGGTTTTTAAAAAAACTTGTTTCATAAGAGTAAAATATCCAAATGGTTATGACACCATTGAACAAGCATTTCAATTCAATCAAGTTGAGAGTGCCAGTTTTCTAAAACGCTCCATAAAATCCACTCTGAAAACAGATTCCATTATAATTTCTGGCTGTGTTTGGTTTAACCAAGAGACAAGTTCAATTTTCAATGTACTTACAGGAAGTATAGACTCAAATTTCTTGGCTTATTGCTCTGTGGTTAGGAAAATAAAAAGCCAAGCGGAAGATATAAAAAATTTAACAATAGACAATTTAAAAGAAATGACAGTTGAATTTTTTAAAATTTATATGCAAAAAAATGGTTCTATTCCCAAAATGATAATCTTTTACCGCAATGGTCTTAATCTCAATGACGAAAAGCTAATCACTCACAAAAAAGAGCTTCAACAATTGAAAAAAGCGTTTAGTGAATTGAATGGTGATGTGATCAAGCCATCTATAACTTTTATTGTGGTTACTGACAATCCTGGTACAGTTTACCACTGTCTGAAGGATCAACAATACAAAAGTCTTCCACAAGGACTTGCCACAGAGCCTCTATTTTCCTTAGAAAATAATACCTATACGAGAGAGTTCTATTTGTCTAGTGTGGGCAATACAGAATGCTTTCCATACAGGTACAGAATAATTATTGACGAAAATTATTTAAAACAAGAAATGATGATGAATCTAACTTTTAATCTTTGCTTTGTATTTTTGGATAATTTGGAAAAATTTGAGTGTCCATGTGCAGTATTTTATTCAAATTATGTAGCGGACAGACTAGCCAAAGGTGAACTTGGCGAGTTGGAGATGGCGTTGAATCATGGCTTGCTAAAAAGAGTCGAATTTACCGACTTTAATGGCCAAAGAACTAAAAATTCAAGAAAAGAAAGTGGTAAAAAAAGCTGTGATTGTGTTGATGATGATTTGGCTAGCATTTATGTGAGAAATGACCCTTATGAAGAAGACAATGATAGTATCAGTTCTTTTTATGACACCGTTTGTTTTTTAGTACTTATCATATTTTTTTTTGCGACCATCTTTTGGATATCTTATTCAAATAAAAATAAAAACTAAAATTTTTATCTCTTGATTAACAAAAAAGTATTTTTCTTTATTTAGCTCTAAAATTTCAGATTTATTGAAATAAAGTTAATAAAAGCATTAGGTGGTGCACATTTCATGTACCAAAGCTTAAATTGTGGATTCTAAGGACGCATTAAGAAATATTCCTGCGTAAGATCAAAATATAAATTTTTTTTATGTTGTCATAGTAATTTTTTAAAATCTAAAAGCTTAAAAAAACTGCTTCATAAGAGTCTGGTATTTTAGAAAATTTATTTATTCAATTGCTTTAAGTTTATTCTTTATTCTTTTTTTAATTTTTAAAAATGTGGCTGAAATGAAGGACTATGTTTCCATTCCGACCTAAATTTTCATAAAATAAATATTCTTTAGCAATAAGCTTTTTAAACAGAAAAGATAAATTGTTAGGGGTTTTGAATTAAAATAAATAAATTTAAAAATAATTATAACAAAAGAAAAAATTTGTCAAAAAACTCAAAATTTTAATTAAAAAAATTTTGTTTTTAAATTTTGACAAATATTTTATTATGTTAGAATTACATTACCA
>JAESIW010000154.1:419699-447184 GCA_016802295.1 Brachionus rotundiformis
TGGCTAGCATTTATGTGAGAAATGACCCTTATGAAGAAGACAATGATAGTATCAGTTCTTTTTATGACACCGTTTGTTTTTTAGTACTTATCATATTTTTTTTTGCGACCATCTTTTGGATATCTTATTCAAATAAAAATAAAAACTAAAATTTTTATCTCTTGATTAACAAAAAAAGTATTTTTCTTTATTTAGCTTTAGAATTTCGGATTGAAATAAAGTTAATAAAAGCATTAGGTGGTGCACATTTCATGTACCAAAGCTTAAATTCTGTATTCTAAGGACGCATTAAGAAATATCCTTGCGTAAGATTAAAATATAAATTTTTTTTATGTTGTCATGGTAATTTTTTTAAATCTAAAAGCTTAGAAGAGTCTGGTATTTTGGAAAATTTATTTATTCAATTGCTTTAAGTTTATTCTTTATTTGAGTGCTTAGGTTAGAAACAAGTTTTAATTAGAATTGAAATTTTACAAAGCTTTTCTTTTTTCTTTTTTTAATTTTTAAAAATGTGGCTCAAATGAAGGACCAAGTTACCATTCCAACCTAAGTTTTCTTAAAATAAATAAGCTTTTTAAATAGAAAAGATAATTTAAAAAAATTTTGTTTTTAAATTTTGACAAATATTTTATTGTGTTAGAATTACATTACCATCAATATATTGTGAATATTTTGAGATAAGCTTGATATATTTTAACAAAAATAGATAAATTAATATTTAAAATTTGGTTCGAATGATAAAAATTTAAATCAACTTACCAAAACTTAAATAAAATTTACTCTATTGACTAGTTCTAATTAATTTGCTTATCTGCTGAATTTAAAAATTGAATTGTAATATAAATTGAAAATAACATATATGAAACAAAATTTAAAATAATGATAAATTAAAGCAATTAATAATTAACTGATAATTTTGAAGAGAAAAGACCATAGATCCAAAGAGAACCATGCCAAAAGTCTTAATTGTAAAATACTTAATATCGAAATCAATCATTATTACTCAATTAGTTCATTAATTTAGCAATTTTTAGATCAAATTTGATTGAAAGCATTAAGGTAGAGTGGTTTTTCAATTGTTTTAAAACATTGACAGAAAGTGTTAGGCATGGTACAATTAAAGGGTTGAAAAACTACCAAAGTTTTTGCGGAGCTAATACCAAACTTTTACCATAAATTTCATTATTACAATCTCTTAGCTAATATCGTGTATCATTTGATATTTTAATTTAATTTGATTTGGAGTCAATTTTTTTACAAAAGAAATTAAAATACAAAAAAATCATAAAAATTGATTTGAAAATAGATTGAAAATACTATTTTTAATAAAAAAACTCAAAATATATTTTAGCTGGTATTTATAAATTGCTTTTTTTTTAAATTCCCGTTTAAAGAGTCCAAATGTGATAGACAATTTGATATATATGATATATAACTACTGTAATTAACTTTTGTTAATTACTTCTAATTGAGAAAAATAGTTTATTGATAACATTTTATTGTGTTAAAAAAATCATTTTAACAATTAAACAAAAAAAATTATAACTCTCATAGTTTATTTTTAAAAAAATTTGAGAAAATTCCCATTTTTAAATTAGTTTAGTGTTTTTAAAATTAATCGACATTTATGAAATTTACAGTTTTAAACGTAATTACACGAAATAAAATATTTTAAATTAATAATTAACTCTTTGGAAGCAGACTATTTCATCATCAAAAATAAAAATAAAAGTATATAAATAAACGTAAAAATATGCTTTTAAGAAAAAGAAATTTATTCCTAATACTAAATACTATTAAAAATGAAATTTAAATTTTTAATATCAATTTTGATTCTTTTGGTATCAAGTGGAACAAATGGTTACAGATCTGGCAAATCGGGTTCCAACATAAAAAGCCTGCAAGTTCAATTGAACAACGAATTGAGCAGTATAATGGCGAACAAAGTTAGTATGCCAAAGAATACTAATATTGAATGTGATAAAAGCCAATCTAATGTCCGTAAAACAACTGACAATGGTTTCATGATAAATAAGATGGCTTCGATGGCTTTCAATTTTGCCAGATTAGACTCAACTATAACAGTTAGATCACAATTCTGTCCATTTGAGAAAATAGCCTGTGACCCAAATTATAAATACAGAAGTGTTGATGGACAGTGTAATAATTTGGACAATCCACTAAGAGGGGCAGCCAATACTCCTTACAAAAGAATTTTGCCTCCTTCATATGAAGATGGTATTGATGCCATAAGATCAAGAGGCGTTTCGGGAGATCCTTTACCACATCCTAGATCAATAAGCTTGATTGTGTCACCTCCTTCCAAAAATAAATTCGAAAGAGAAATTACTCAAGTTTTTCCTATTTTTGGACAATTTTTTATTCACGATGCAGCCTTAACTTCGGCAACTACTGACGAAAATGGTATGGAAATTGAATGTCCATGTGAATCCACAGATCCGGTTTGCATACCTCTTGAGTGGCCTAAAAATGATCAATTCTTGGACCAAAAGTGCATGAAATTCACCAGATCAAGCGCCACATTTCCCGACTTTGAGTGCTCAATAAATTATCGTGAGCAGCTAAATCTGTTGTCTGCTTTTCTGGACGGATCAGCCATTTATGGCATGAATACAGATAGAGCAACTCAGCTAAGAACTTTTAGCAATGGCATGCTGAAAACAAGCGAACCTTCGATTGGCAAAAGAAAACCAGTACTAAATGGAACCTATCTTCCATTAGCAGATGACACATGCGGCTCAGATTCTGGAAGGGTTTTCAATTGCTTTCTAGCTGGTGAAGTGAGAACAAGTGAGAATTTGGCTTTGGTCAGTATGCACACACTTTTCATGAGGGAACATAATAGAATTGCTGATGTACTGGGAGGAAACAATCCAAGTTGGAGTGACGAGGAAATCTACCAAGAAGCAAGGAGAATTGTTGTCTCAATATTACAGCATATAGTGTACAGCGAATGGTTGCCCATTGTCATTGGTGAAGACAGTCTTTCACCAGACTTGACCAAAACTGAATACTATACCGGTTATGATAGTAATGTATGAATAAATTTAAATAATACTTATTTTTAACTTTTAATTGATAACAAAATTGAAAAATTAGAATTAAAATTTTAGTATTTTTAAATTAAAGATTAATCCAGCGATTGCAAATGAATTTTCAACAGCTGCATTCAGATTTGGTCATAGTCTTATCCGGGACCAGTTTACGCGTTATGACGAAAATGATGATAGAATAAAAAAAATAAACTTTACAGACATGTCGTTCAAATCCGATTTGGCTTACAACAAAAAGGGTCAAGGCATACAATCAATTCTCAGAGGCATGGTCACAGATAAATGCAAAAAATTTGGTTCTTTTGGCTTCGAACTTCAAAACAAATTATTTGGAAAAATTGAGAACAACGAGTTCACTGCCATTGATCTTCTATCAGCAAATATACAAAGAGGAAGAGATCATGGCTTAAGACCATATGTGGAATATGTTAAAATTTGCCATGGAATAACAGTGAATAACTTTGATGATCTCTTGCCTTTGACTTCACAGGAAAATATAGAACTTCTCAGAACAGCTTATCAGTATTTTTTGATTTTTATCTTTTATTTAGTTTTTTTAAATGTTTAAAAAATTAGAAATGTCGCCGATATAGATTTGTTTCCAGGTGGCCTATTGGAGAACAAGATTAAACCATTGGGTCTTGTTTCACCAACCTTTGGGTGCATAATAAAGAGCCAATTATCCGAATTAAAGAATGGCGATCGTTTCTATTACGAAAATGGACCTTCGGTCAATCCGTCTGCTTTCTCTCTTGGTAAGTCAGAGTCAGAATTTATATATAGATAAATAAAGACTTATTGTATTAAAATTTTAAGATCAATTGGCTGAAATTAAGAAAGTTACTTTGTCTGGCTTGATTTGTAACAACTATGATTTAACTTCAATGCCACGACGAGTATTCTTTTTGCCAAGCTTTGAAAATCCAAAAGTTGCATGCGATTATTTGAAAAATCAAATAGATTTAAATCTATGGACTGGAATTTTTTAAATTATCAATATTAAAAAAACTATAAACAAAAATTTAATTAGTTAATAAATACTAGTAGAGATATATTTTGAATTTTTTTTTTATAAGAAAAATATTTTTTTTGATTATATTTTGGTGAAATGGACCTCTCTAAGAGAGACCAATCTTCATGATAGGTCTGTTTCGATTGCAAGCAAAGTTCTGGAAAAATGATACAAACGTCCAAGCTTTTGCTATGTCAAGTAAAACCATTTTTACTAAGCATTAATTATTGTGTGATGCTGTTCAAAGCTACTAGAAAGTGCATATGACTTTCGGAGGTTATTCTGTTATCAGAAATTCTTAAGCCCATCCGGAATCATTTTTCCATAATTTTGCTTGGAATTGATGCAAAAGAAACAGAGCTATAGCTCTCCGAACCTTCTGGAACAACTTATCTTGAATTTTGGTGTGATATTCTGGGGCATCCTTCCATTTCAGAGAAAATTAGTTTTCATGGGTCATGGGTTCAATAGAGAAATTCTTAGTGAGTTGAGGTACTTAGTAATTTTCCAAAATGGTCAGTTCAGTCTCTTTAGTAAACGTATTCTATTCCTCATTTTCATTAATGATCTGGTTGATTATTCAATGGAAACTATGGAAACTTTTCGATCTTGTTCTATGGATTATGATACTTGGTATGCTGCGAAGGGCTTTCAGAGCATGGAAAAAAACTCGCAAAATTAAATTACTATTCACAATATCGCTAGACTTCATTTGGAATCGGAAAAAAGGTACAAAGCAACCAGAATGGTTCCACAATTAAAAAAATCTAATTTATGCTTAATAACTGCTGAAATTAGGCCTCATTTATCTTCAGGAAAAAAGAAGAATATGAAGACACATCTAAATGTACCTTTTAAGTAAATATTTTTCCAAAAGGGCTTTTTATTTGTAAAATTTATTTTATCTAACTATTATCTCTAAATTATGCTCTTTCTGTCTATGAGTCTTGACTTAATAAAATATCTAAAGGGCTTTTTTTATTAGAAATAAACCGATAAGTACTAAAAATAAAAAATTAACTTTAATTGATTAATGCTTGGTATAAAATTTTACAATACACCAACATACTTTGCTAACAGAGTTGCGAACAAATTGGAAAAAACTGTGTAATGGTACAGCAGCGTATAAAAATAAGTAATTTGCTGTATTTAATAAATAATTGATAGAAAAATAACTTAATAATTAATTTATATTATTTAAATCTATCAATTATCTTTTAACATGTTAAATCTGAACAAAAATAATTAAAACTTTATTTCAGCTAATAAAAAATTAATTTATGAATAACTTATTTATTATATAACTCATTTTATAAGGGTTATATTTAATCGATCTCTATAATTACTGAAACAATCTCCTAGATAATATTATCTCTCAAATAAACAAAGAGCAGTCTCTAAGATTACCAGAATTGTCTTGTTTAATTGTCTGTTTATAGCTTTGCATCATTTAATATTGATATTATATTGTAAACTGAGCGTTCGGTATCACTTTCCGAATGGTAAGGTTGAATAAGAATGTAATCAGTGTCTGATTCCATAGTTAAAAAGTATAAATTAAAAGTTTAAGAGACAAAATAATAAAAAATAAATATATTCTTTTCGGAGATAAGTTCAGTAATTAAAGAGATCGATTAAATAAAACCCTTTTTTTTAAAAATAGTAATCTTATAAAAATTTAATAGTTTTCATACAAGAAAATGATAATTAAAAAATGAATACTTATTTAAAAAAATTTTTATTTAAAATTATATGTTAATAAAACAATTTAATATTCAAAACTAGTTTAATAGCTTAATTGATTTATTTTAAATCTTATTTAAAATATTTTATCTAGTAATAAAAAGAAAAAGTCCCATAATTGCGCTTATTGTCAAAAAGCCCACAGATCCGATCACAAGTGCAAACGTTTTTATAACCAAATTGCTGTCCTCTTTATTTTCGCTTGTTGGCAATTCTTTAGCTGTTGTGCTTGCCAAAAAAGCACTACTGCTTTGTTCAAAATTTATCATTCCCGATTGTTCACACTCTTTTATCCTTGTCTCAAACTTGCACTCTGTTACTCTTTTTTGGAACATTTCTTTATCACCAAGACACTTTTCCACGGTTTGAGTTCGTATTAAATTATTTCCAAAGGAATTTTTTATCAACCAAACCAAAGTGCATGAACAATCCGATAAAACTTTTGACTTTAAAATTGGAATTATTTGCTTTTTTTGTGGAAATTTCTTGAACAAGCAAAACGTTTGGTCACTAAAATCAAACATTTGTCTTGAATCACCCAAACCTAGAACCAAATTATTTGGCAGCGATGACAACCAGTTTGCATTGCTAATAAATTGGTCAAAATTTATCAGCTCAAAAGACAGATACTTTAAGTTTGGAAATTTACGAAATAAAATCTCGTCGACTGAGTCCAATTTTCCAAATATTTGCAGGGTTTTTAAGCTACGAAAAGTGTTAGGTTCTAGTAAATCATCATTTAATATGTCTATTTCATTATTATACAAGAATAATTGATTTATTCTTGGCATTAAAAAATCTGGTGGATTTGTATCCAACTTTTTAAACACCAATTTGTTCTCTGACTTCATTGAAAATGTTAAAATTTGGTCAATAGTGTTATTCCGGAATACAAAAGGACACAAACCATTGACATATTGTACACTATCTGATAAGATAATTCTAGAAAATGTATCAAAAATTGTCTCATTAAAAATTTCTGCTGAACAGTTTGGTCCAAAGTTTAAGTCTGACTCGTACAACTTGAGTTCTAGATTGCGCCATTCATTAAAAGGATTGGAGTTAAAGCCAGCAATGCTGTACAGTATGACTTGCTTGGTCACCGTCAAGCAACTTAAATTTAAGGAAGAATCAAGGAGAATTTTTTTTGCCGGCCTAAGCTCGATTGTCTCATATTTTTGGCTTTTGATTGACTTAAAATTTAACTCAGAAAAAGAGTTAAAATTTGTGCAATTGAGATAATTGGAAGAACAGATGCATTGCGGTGGACAACTTTGGCAAAGTAGAAGCTTTACTGTTAGGACGATTGAGAAATAAAATAAATTCATTTTATCTTTTATTAATGAAAAAAAAAATTTTTTTTTTAGAATTTTAATCACTAAATGGATAACGTGGATGATGCCTAGCTCTAAAAATAAAAATTTTGGATTAAAATGTCAAAAAAGAATTAAAAAATACCCTTCAAAGTGGTTTATCCTAGAGCCCTTTTCCAAATTTTTAAATAATTCCATATCTTGATCGCTCAACTTGAAATCAAATATCTTTTGAATAATTAAAAAGATTAAAGATTAAATTTATTCTAATAAATTAAAGAGATTAGGATTACTAGCGAGTTTTGAACAATTCTTGAAGGAGTGACACTTTTCGGAATGACCACTATGTCGCATTGGATTAACCATCTTAAAATTATTTGAGCTGGTGTCTTGTTGTACTTTTTGGCAAGTGAAAGGATATCGGGATTTTCTTGTGGAACCAAGTTTCCAGGCTTGATCCTTGAAAATAAGTTAAAATTTAAGTTTTTTAAAAATAAACTATCAATATTTTTATCTTGGAAAATTATTAAATTATCAATTAGATAGCAATTAAAATAAAGTTTAAAAATCTGGAAAAAAGTGTTTGGTTTTGTTGATCTTTTGGAATTTAAAGTTAATTAGTTTAATTTATTTTAAGATTTTAAAATCCTAATGAAGTTTGAAGATTTAAAAATTTAACAGCCCTAAATTAATTAAAACTAAGTTAATAAGTTTCGAAAGATGTTCTAAATTTAGTTTAATACCAATTTTGTTGTGGTGTGTATGTGGTAGATCTCAAAGAGCCGTAAGCGACAATTCTAATATTCTCACTGTGGCAATATTCTACCAGTTCACGATTCTGAAAATAAGGATTCACCTCAACTTGGTTACACACCGGTCTAATTTTGCACATGGCTAATATTTCTTTTGTTTGTTCGATGGAAAAATTACTGATACCAATCGAACGACATTTTCCCTGACCAACTAAATCTTCCATTGCTTGCCAAGTTTCCACGTAGTGCACATCTGATGCTATAACTTGATTGTTCTCATCCATCGGAATGTCTTCATTCCCCTCCTTGAATTTGAGCGAAAGATTAACAAATGCTTAGCTCGTTTTTAAGCCTACTTTGAAACCCATAGGCCAATGAACCAAATATAAATCAAGATAATCGAGGCCAAACCGCTTCAGGGTTATGTCAAGACAGAGAGAAACCCTTTCTTTGGAATGAAAATTGTTCCAACATTTGCTGACAATAAAAAAGTCTTCTCTTTTGAGAGTACCGTTGGAGTCAGCAATAGCTTCATGGATTGCTTTTCCAATAATGTGCTCATTTTGGTAAAAATAAGCTTTTTGGATAAATTTTAACAAAAATTGATGAAAATCTATTCGAATATCATACCACAATCGAAATGTCTGTATCCAGCACCAATGGCTGCCTTAACAGCAGTTGTAAGTTCATTTTCATCAGTGGAATCATATGTTCCCAAACCAAGCATAGGAAAATGGATTCCATTGGAAAGCTCAATTGTTGCTATCTCGTTCGACATTTTAGAATTTTCTATTTTAACTTTATTAGATAAAAAATTTATTCATAATTATCTTAATTTTGCTCAAAAATTAAATTAAAATTTATTTGATATTAACATTTCATACTAAAATATCATTATTTTGTTGATTCAAGAATCGAGTTTTAGATAAAATAGAATAAAATTATGATGAATAAACAAATCATTAAATGATAATAAAAATACTTAAAAAAATTATTTTTTATTATTGTTATAAGTTCATAATTATTTAATTAATTTATTAAGTTAAATTTGGTCTTTATTTGACATTATAAAATTAAAAGAGTAAATTATTATAACAACGACCTCACAGTTCTTCAGAACGACCTAAATGCATTGATGGAATGGTCCGAAAAATGGCGCATGCTCTTTAACGTCGACAAATGTAAGGTGATGGACTTCAGCAGAACCAACGGTAAACATATCAATTCTGAACTTGTTATGGGTGATTCTGAAGGCAGCAGCACTCTGAAATATGCCGAAACAGAAAAAGACCTTGGGGTCACTCTCTCACGTAACTTGAAATTCTCCACCCACATAAGAATCCAGGCCAACAAGGCTATCGCCATCCTTGGACAGCTAAAGAGAATATTCATGTATTGGACCATCGATACGTGCAGGATCCTCTACTGTGCCTTCGTCAGACCCCACCTGGAGTACACTGCAGCAGTCTGGTCTCCTTACAGCAAAAAGAACATTAAAATCCTCCAATCTGTACAACAAAGGGCCACTAAGCTAGTGAACAGATACAGGAACTGGAGCTATCAGGACACTTCAGGAGTGCCGAGTGAGAGGAGATATGATCCAACTGTTCAAATTCTACCTCGGAGTCAACACTGTACGCTTGGTGAAACCTATGGAACACTGCAGATCTCTCTAGCAAGCAGGACCAGCTGGTAATATTAGGGGAACAAAGGAGAAGACTTTCTGGCCAAGTGACGACCAAAAGTCAGCATCAAGTTAACTTTTTGGCCCTCCCAAGTTACTGAATCGACCTCGGTTAACCAGTTCAAGAACCACTACGATGCCTACAAGTCGGCCTGTACTTCATAAGTGGTCGATGTCTCACCTTTCTTTATAAACAATCTTGTAACTATATATTCGAAATTTTCTCTATATATTTAAATTTTTAACCATAGTCTTTGTAAATTATTTTCTATTTATCTTTTTATTTATCTGTAATGTTCTGTATAATCTTATGTAATATCTGAAAAGTATCTATAAATTGTACCTTAGTTTCGTCTCTGTTACTTTCATTGTAGTTCCTTAATTTATCTCTCGATTTTTGCGAGATTAGCTACCATAGATGGCTTCCGAGTAAGTCATCTCCGCAAGCTCGCTTGCTGTTGCTTTTTTATTTTTATTATTATTATTATTATTATTTAGATGATTCCAAAAAAAAAATTTAAATAAATAATTTAATTTGTTTGATTATACTTCCTTAATTTTAGTCATAGAAAAAATTGTAATTTTTTATAATACATTTATAAATTTCAAGATAAAAAAATAATCTTTTTGCTACTTTTGAATATTTTGCCTGTATAAAATTAAAGGAATATAATTTAAAAAAATAAATAAAAATAATTGTTTCTCTAAAATGTGTTCGAAAATATCAACATAAAACAAAATTAAACAAAAACTACCAAAAATCGATAATTAAATAAAATTGTTATTAAAATAATAAAATATAATATTTGTTCATTTCATTTTAAAATTTCTATTCAAGTAAAAAATAAAAAGTAAATTTTTTACATAAAATTAAAGTTTAATTAAAAAAAATTCTTTATCATAATAATTTATTAGATAGTAATAAAATAGAATAAGTAAAAGCTTGATTGGCACTCATTTAAATAATCATAAAAATTCTACTCAGGTTTTCTAAGGAAGTGTTCTAGTCAGCTCGTTCTTGACACACTCTTCAATATTTTTCTCACTAATTAGCTTTGAATAATTTGAAATTATCATTTCTCAAGGAAATAATTTTTTTTTATCTTTAGTGTGCCTTATGAGTATGCTGACCAAAATAATTAGCCATATCTTTGGCAAATTAATTAAATTTTTTAATATTATGTCTAAAAGATTATGCTTATTTTATCCGCATTATTTACAAGTCTCATTTTTACCAGTACTTTTTGTAAGTTAAGCTATTAGACTGAATTATAAAATAAATTATGATAAAACTAAACAACAACTAAAAAATAAAATAAAAATATATATTTTTTTAAAATTATTTTTAGTATAATTTTTAAATTAGCTTAATAATGTCTCATGAGTTTTACGATGTGGAAAAGCAAGTGCATCGTGAATCCGAAGGCCAAGACACAATCACACCACTTACCAATGCATTTTTTATCAAACAAATTGGTAAACTGAAAAGCCTGAGCGCCTCGAACAAAAGTCTAAGCTCAATACATTCATCGAGTAGCCTTACGAATGTACCGACCAATTCAGTCGAGTTCGAATTCGATACCAAGAGTATGCTCAGCGATGCGGTACATTTTCGCAAAGCTAAAAACCGACTCGACATACCGCAAAGCTTTTTGTCCATATTTCGCTCCGACAGTCCGCACAAAGCTTCCAAAGCAAACATTTCAGAGCTATTGAACGAAAGTGTGCGCCTATCTCCCACTTTCGAGTCAAAAAGACACCTGGACGTCGATGACGCCAATCTCAACACCACATTTTACTCAAACATCACGTCACATACCATGAAACAATCGGCTCAAAATCTCAACCAAACAGATAAAGTCTTCGATGCCTTGTCCAACATTCTCATTGCCAATACCACATCTACTCATCAAACGAATCCAGTTAGCTCAAACAACTATTACAACAATGGTAAAATTCATCTGGATAATGAGTTCATTGAAAATGTTAAGCTGATTGTCAAAGAGAATGAGGCGAACAAGAAGCGCAAAATAAATAAATCCAGATTTTTATGCAGCTTGGTCACTTTCTTATTTTTTGTACTCATGTTTCTTCTAATATGTTATTTTTTAATAACAATTAATTCCATAGCGAACAATTTTAAATTAAGTATTCGCTATAAATTTGATCTCATGAAATCGTCGTATAATATAAGCAGCATTTAATAGATAAAAAATTTGTATATAATTAATACTTGTGTTATGAAGAATTTTTACTACTTTTAAGTTTTTATATAAAAAAAAAGAACAAAAAAACAAAAATAATGCGCTATTAAATTGTTTAATTAAAAATTTTTCTTAAAAAATTAAAACTTTGGCTTTATTTTCAAAGATATTTTAAATCATGGTTTATAAAGATCAATAATAAAATATTTCATATAAACAATTTTCAGTCACTTTAGGCACTTTGAGTCATTCGCAAAGTATTGGCTTTTCTTGCCTAGAAAGACTCTTAAAACTAATTATTATTTTAATCTTTATTAATTTATGATTATATTTTTTAGATTATTGACTAAAAAAAAAAAAAATAATATTGCAGCCGGACATTGTCTTATGGGTCTTATATAAAACCGAGTGGAAATTGGAAATTGAAAATAAACGAAATGACCACATTAACCAAGCTTCAAAAAAAAATTAAATTAGATCATTTTTGTTTTTTTATTAATCAAACTCTGTAAATGTAAACTTCGACTTAGATCCAATTTGCCTTGAAGTCTTTCCATATGAGAAAGAGTTTGGACTTTGAAACAGAATTTGGATGTTTGGCACTTACTGATCAATTTTGTATTGTGAATTTATGAATGGAATATTGAATTTGCCAAAGCAAAATTTTAGTTAATAAATATGGCAGGTAATGCATCCCTGTTGAACGCTGTTCATCCTGAAATAAAAATCTACGTCAAAATTGGTACCATCTTTTCTTCGATTATTATCATCATAATTTAAAATAAATTAATAAACTCCAGTCTTTGGTTAAATTATAATTAAATTTGAAATTATAGATTAAAAGTGTTTAATAATTAGTTTTTTTTATTTTTATTTTAGAAAATTATTAAAAAATCAATTAGATAGCAATTAAAATTAAGTTTAAAAATCTTGAAAAAAAAATGCTTTGTTTTGTATCTTTTGGAATTTAAAGTTAATTAAACTAATTTAACATAAGATTTTTAAATCCTAATAAAGTTTGAACAATTTAAAGAAAACAATAAATACACTTTTCTTCTATTATTATCTTAATAATTTAAAATAAATTAATAAACTCCAATCTATGGTTAAATTATTATTAAATTTAAAATCATATGAAGTGTATTTATTGAAACAAATAAAACATTCATGGTACAAATGTTTGAACGATCGGAAGACCATTTTTAGAAGGTTCATAAGGCAAAATTTGAAGACATAATTTTATGATTTCTATTAAAAAAATCTTATTGATATTACTTAATTATTTAGATACGATTATTATTCGGTAAATCATTTGTGAGTATAATTTATTAGTTTATTTATTTATTAAATAATTAGAAGAGAAAGCTCAGGTCACTTAGAATGGATCTAAGAATATCACCAATAATATACTAAATAGTAAAGGCTTATATTTTATTCATATGACAAATTTTTCTTTTATTAACTGACAATATAAAAATAAAATGGATAACAAAATTATAGAAGCTACTGACAATTTTTTTTATAATAATAACAAAAATTTTTTTTTTTTATGACAAAAAGTAGCAATAAAATAATGACAAATATTTAAAAAAAAAATGGGTGCAAAATTATTGAAACCAATGACAAATTTATTTATTACGTAAAACAAAAAAAAAACTCGAGTGAAAAATAAAAAAATAAAAATGCAATTAAAATTGTTTTCTTGGTCGACCTCGGCCACGTTTAGTCGAAGTGGAAGCAGCAGCATTTGAAACTAATAGCTCTTCTAATTGGTCCGGAAAATCATTTTGAAAAGCTAGAGCTTGCGTAGTTGCTTCCAGCCTTCCTCTTTTACTTTTTTGGCCAATTGGTATGGTTTTGGCAGCAGGAGGAATTTCAACTAAATTGTACCGGGAAGCAAGGCCAACGGTGTGTGCACAAATATAATTTTTGAGATACGCTTTGCAAGTACAAGTGCTGTTTTTCCAATTCATTTTGTCCAAATGTATTTGCAAAACAAAACATGAGTCAGAGTACTCATCAAATGATTTCCAGGAACGATTAATTTTGGCAAGAAGGTGAGCCTCAGCTTGGTTTTTATTTATCGGTTGATTTAACGATAACGAAGTAAAATGGAAAGTTTGGCCATGTTTCAACTTAGTGATGTTCTCAGTCTTAGCATTCATTAGGTGTTGTTCAAAAAAAGGTACAACAGAGTAAAGAGCTAATAATTTAGTTTTGAGTAGACCATTTAAACTTACCTAAAATGACCTAGAATCTAGAGTCAAAACCATCATGTCAGACTAAGTCAAAGAAAATATTAAAGATTATATATGTTTTAAAATATTTATTATTAAAATCGTGCTAGAAAAAATTATATGAATGTAAATTCAGATGAAGCAAAGTGGCTAAATCATTTTATGTACACCAATTACGCGCAGATTTACCAAGATATTAATCAAAGAATCAAGATACCAAACGTAACATCAAGCAAGATTACCAAAAGAACTGTAGAAGTAATGGAAGCAGAACAGGAATTGAACTCAAAGAGATTCAAATGCAACGAGCTTCGACAATGTATAGTTGATGGCTCGTTAGTCGATCGATCGAATATTTTTGAGCTGTTCGATAATGTACGAATTGCCTCATTGGAGCCTCAGGCTCAAAGTGGTAGGTGTCTATTCCATTTAATTGGGACACCAAAATTTTATAAGAGGGCAATTAGGGATTTATCAAGATCTAGTTTAGAGTCTTTGGGAGTTAGTAATCCCCTGGCTAAGCAAGCTGTCCAATCAACACAATTCTATGAAATAAAAGACTTAGCACATTTTGAAAATTTAATTAAAAATTTAAAGAAAAAAGACGTTTTCTATGAAAATGATCAAATAGAATTTAAATCTAAATATGATAAACTATTATCTGAGATTAAAAATATGAAAAATAAAGATAAGTACACTAAGGAAGAGATGCAAGAGTTCAGGGAGATGTATCCAGTCAAAAATGACTGGATACGTGATGTAGTTACTCTTAAGTTAAATAAGGAATTAGTTAAGGGTCTAGAAGAGATGGAATCTCAGAGACAAAAAGAGGATGATAATAAACCTCTTACAAATAAGGAAATGCAGGCATTAATTCCTTTTAAATCATTTATTTCATTCTTAAGATCAGTAAAAGTAAAGCTAGATGGACATAGTTCCAATTCAGGGTTATGTTGTGTGTTTGCCGGAAAGTCACCCACTTTCAAATCTACGATGTGCCAGATTCTCGCAAAGTCTTACGGTCCATACCACACATGGCCAGGAAGCCAGTGGATCCAAAAAGATAAATTTAAGTTCGATGCTGCAGCTAGGAGACAAATAAATAGCTTAATAGTAGAGGAAATGAGGTGGTTTAGTCCCGTTAAAAGGATAACTTTGAATGACACGCTCTGCTCTATTAAAGAGCATTTGTCTGAGACAGGGCTCTGTGTGAAATTAGCCAAAAGCAAGACACCCTTAGATAGTATAAGGTTCCATATCAAGAGACTTTTTTTATCATTTAATCCAAATGAATATCTGAACTATCGGTCTCTAAATGAACATGTCCAAGCGAAATTAGAATTCAAAGGAATGTTTTACCTTTTCGATATGGATTCTATAGAATACGCTGACATCTTTGCTGCACCTAAAGCTACATGGACAAATGCTTATAGGAATTTAGTTGCCAAAGTTATTAGAACTCGTGAAGCATATGATAAATTTTTGGATTATAGTGAGGAAAGAATTAAATTGGAGGAGGAAAAGAAATTTATAATGGAAAATATAGAAATGTTTGAGTCTGACGACGATACTTCTATAACTAACCCTCCTATAAAATTAATAGAAGTTCCAGTTAATGATTTAACAAATAGGAATAATGAAGTCAAGAAAAGAAAAATACAATATGAAGGTGACACTGGAGATGCAAAAACTCTCAAAGAGAAGAGAGAAGCTGGAAGCGGAAGAAGATTTAAAAAAAGCTTAAATTTATAAATACCATTTAACTAGTTGTTTTTATTATTATTTGTTATTGTTAAATTGTTGTTGTTAATTAAATAAAAAATTTAAAATTAAATAAACTTCTTTTATTAAGCTAAAATGATAGTTCTAAAATGTATTAGTTAAAAATGAGACGAACAAGCCATTCACAGGAGCCGGCTTAATAGCTGTTTTATGCTCTTCATTTGCTTTAAAAAAGGCATTGTGAAATTCGGAACAAAAAACAAATAAAAACAATTAATTTTGTAGAGATTTAGCGAATAATTTTATTGATGGTACAAGGGATGTGCCAAGTGTTTCAACTTACAGAGCATGTTTTGCTCTTTCAGAACTTCAGCTTTAGCATTTTGGATATTTTGTTTTTGTACTAAAATTCACCAAGTTCTGAATTTTGTAGACTTATTGCAGAGTTTTGCGTAGAGTTTTTGTGATGTGCCAAGTGCTACGATTCATCGAACATGTTTTTCTCCTTCTGAACTTGAGCTTTGGTATTTTTAATATTTTGTTTTTGTTTTTTGTTCCAAATTTCACAATGGCTTAAAAAATGTATCTGTTTTAATTGATCTATTACCAATTGTTGAATCAAAATTCGAATTATCCTTACAAAACTATGGAACACTTGTTTTTGATGTGAATTTTGGTATGAAAATTAGGAATTACATACACCCTTTCATTAACATTTGCCATAGCCATATCAGATTGTAATGGTGCTATTACTTTACCATAAATTATCTAGAATCTAAAGTCAAAACCATCATGTTAGACTATGTCAACAAAAATATTAAATATTATATATGTTTTAAAATGTTTGTTACTAAAATTGTGCTATTTTATTTATATATTATATATAGGGACTGTGAAGTTCTTTTAAATTGATCGTCTCAATTCAGAAAAACTTGAATGATTTATTTATCTTAAGAAATAATTCAATTCTGTGAAATGCTTTGTATTTAAGCAACTTTGCTTCATCTGAAAATATATTCATATAATTTTTTTTCAATTTCTATGAAGAGTTTGGGCTGAAATATATTTTCAGAACTTAGAAATTAATAATTAATGGTCACGTGACATTAATACTAATAAATTATCTTTAAGAATTATTTTCAAAAAAACTCCTAAAATGTGTACTTTAGAATTTGAATTAAAACAATTGGAATCAGCCAACTTGCTGACATTAGTTCCAAATTTTCTACTTAATAATTTCAAAGATGACTTAAATGACAGAATCTTGTCCAATCTAACCAGTGGTCTTGACGTACTAATCGAAAGCATAGACACAAACAGATCATTAAAAGTTCTCACTTTGAATGACTCTAGCCACTGTGGCAACGATTCGACTCACTCAAATGACCAAGAACACGACCAATTTTTAATCGAAATAAGCTCAAGACTGTGTGACATATTTGACAAGTATTTTACCGAGCTAAAAAAACACCTAAATCGTATTGAACAATTTAACTCCAAATGTCCAAAGTTAATCAACCTAAATGATCTAATCAGCTATCAGCGCTCAATTTTGACAGAAAAACTTAATCAATCTCACTATGAGCTTCTTATCTTTCTATTCAAAAAAGTGTTCGACTATTATCAAACATTTTGCCAAGATTTTGAAAATCAGACAATTACAAACTTTACCAATTTAAGACAGCACCATGTTCTAATTGACAATTTTCTAAATATAATCAACATTTTGTAATTTTATTTAATTAATAAATAATTATTTTAATAAATAAAAATAAAATTTAAATTGTTAAGATTTGATCTGGGTCTTTTTGACCATTTGTGTGGTGACGTGCTAGTTGGCGTGGTTGAACACAAAATCAAGATTCACATAGAGTCAACATCAATGGAAAATTATGAGGAATCGTTCATTGATTCGTTCAAAGAGTGGCTTGACAAGATAATAATTGGTTGGATTCGTTTGATCTATTCATCTCAGCCCAATTTGGAACACTTGGGTGACTATAAAAAGCAGCTAATGCACTTTATGTACACCAATTACGCTCAGTGCAGGATCAAGCGTCTCTTTGAAATAGTCATTGACTTTCCAGACTCGAAAAACGCAGTCGAAGACCTCAAACTTTGCTTGGTCAAGACCAACCTGCGCTCCCATTTGGTGCGTAGCTTACGGCAATCAATTGAAGAAAGATTGCTGCATCCTGGCGTAAACACCTCGGACATAATCACTGCTTATGTCTCAGCTATCAAAGCGCTAATGTTTCTGGACCCGACTGGCGTAATGATGGAAAATGTGTGCGAGCCTTTGAAGAAATACTTGCGCAATAGAGACGACACGGTCAAGTGCATAGTGAGCAATTTGACCGATGACAGCGAGTCGTCCAGTGATTTAATGGAAGAATTTTGCAAAGATTTGTACACCTATGAAGGAAATATGGACATAATTGATTCCAATACGGCCGATTCCACAGTATTGGGATCGAAGAGTAAATCTTGGCGAGCGTGGCAACCAGAGCCGGTCGACGCTCCGCCGGACTCCTCACCAGACTCATCCAAGACCAATATCATAAGCATGCTGGTGAACATTTATGGCAGCAAGGACATGTTTGTCAATGAGTACAAAAGCTTGTTAGGCGACAGACTACTATCAAGCTATTCATTTAATATGGAAAAAGAGATAAGAAATCTAGAGCTGCTGAAGCTTAAATTTGGTGAGCAAAATTTGTTTGCTTGCGAGGCCATGCTCAAAGATTTGAGCGAGTCCAAGCGCATAAATTCAAACATTCTTGAGCAATTTAGGCAAACTGGTGTTAACAAAATTTCAGACTTGGTGGTAAATGGAAACAATTTGAAGTGTTTGATTTTGAGTGAACAATTTTGGCCAAAATTGAAGGAGGAAAAGATAGACTTGCCGTCTCAATTAGAGGAGATTCAGGCCAAGTTTATGAAGTCGTACGAGGCTTTTAAAGGAAATAGGACTTTGGTTTGGAAAAATAGCCTTGGTCTAGTTAAAATTGAAGTTGAGATTGGCAAACAAACTTTTGAGTTTGAAGTTAGTCCAATTCATGTGTCAGTAATGATCAAGTTTCAGGAAAAAGAAACTTGGTTGATAAGTGAGCTGGCACAGGAGCTTAAGATGTGCTCGTTTGTGCTCAAGAAAAAAATTCTTTTTTGGAAGGCGCAGGGTTTATTGAAACAGGTGAACAGTTCGAATGAGGATGATGTGCCCAATGAAGTGTACACTTTGGTAAAAGACAGCTCTAAATTGAATAAAAATAAGAATTTGGTTGAAATTGAGGAAGAGCTGGAAAAAACTCAAAAGGTCCAGGACATACTCAAAGAGAATGAGATCACTTTGTATTGGAATTTTACACAAAGTATGCTTAGAAGTGGAGGCTGCTTGCCACTGGAGCGGATACATGCTTGGCTTAAGTTGTACGCCAATCCGGACCTAACTATCGAACAAGTCAAATTTTTGGTCGATTTGAAAACCAAGGAACAATTGCTCAAATATAATGCCGGATTGTACAGACTTAATAAATGATTAGTTAATTAATATACTTTTTTTTATCTTCTTATTTTTTATTTTCAATGATATATTTTTTTAATCTTAAATTCGATTCTAATTATAAATATTGTTCTTTAATGTGTAATCTTTAAATTTCCCAATGGAAGACCAATCTGATGCGACTTTGGTAAAACTATTCACCCAAACAAATTAAATAGATTTTGTTAATTAAAGACTATAATATTCTATAAAATTACTATCTATTTGCAAATTAAAAAATAAAAATTTATGTTTGTCAAAAATAATTTATTTTTTTTAATTAGAAAAAAAAAAGAGAAAAAACAAAAAAAAAAGTTTTATTAATTGACTTTCATAATTTTTCATTTTTTGTTAAAATTCATAAAAAATCATTGCTGGTTAAAAAAAAAAAATTTTCCTAATTAATTTGAATTATCTTAAGAAATACTAAAATCTAATATCTAATCTATTAATAAAACACTTATGGAAGACTACTAAAGCATAATCAGATCCTATTCAAGCTCGCTATCGATGGGTTTAAACGTATTGAATCGTCTTGATATACTCATTAGGTTTCCGTGTCTACTCATCATTCTAAAATAAAATTTTTTAAGTTTTAAATTATTAAATGAAAAAACATTTAGTAGACTATTCATTCACAGGTTAGATTATTAAAAATAAAAAAGTTAAAAAAAGATAAAACAATGAAAAGTAAACACTCATACATTTACAAAATAAACTTATTTGTTGTTCTATCAACTAAACTATTACTCTGTTGAGCGGAATTAAAGTCAGTATAATGTCTAAAGTCAGTTCTCTCTGAATCGTCCAGTAATGGCCAAAAAAAAGACTTTTTTCGCTTACTAATATAAATAGATTTTAATAAAAAAAAGATAATATAAATATATTAAAAATATAAATAAATTATAGTGAAATATTAAATTTTTGAGTATTTTTTAATTACCTCTTAGTTATGGTCAAGTTATTGTTATGTTTGTTAAGAGAGTTTAAAGTGTGGTGACGGTTTACCAAGCCATCATCATTGTCCATCATTTTTTCAATAACATTCAAATCGGTCATTTGAATTGGGCTTATAGAAATGTCTCTTACTGCTCTGAATTGACCACAATTGTTCAAGTGCTCATTCTCTAAGCGGAAAAAGTTCCAAACAAACCTACGAAAAACTTCCAAAAATCCCAGAAATGTTGTGACAAGGTCTTTGTATGTTTCACCTTTAAGACCAATGTCATACAGTCTTACCAACCACACAAACCGGAGAAAAAAATTTTGCACTATGGCAAAATAGTAGTAATTTTTGGATGAATAAACAATAACTTCTCTCAAAAATTTGTTCTCACCAGCATTTTTGTCAAAAAATCCCCAGTCCATTTTATAGTCCCAGACAAGCTTGTAACAAGTAGCTATAATTTTCACAATTAGCCAAATGTAAAAGAAAGGGCTTTGCCAGTCAGATTCGTACATGTTCGAAAAGTGGTACTTGAGAGAAAGGGCAGCAACATCGAAAAAGCTAGTCGCGTACTTTAAAGCGTTTACCAAGTGAGGAAAGGCCTGAGACGTGTCTTTGAAACGTCTTAAACATTGCATGAATCTTAGCCAAGATGGTAGGCACATTAAAAAAAGAGATACCAAATTAAATGTACAAGACAAGTCTCGGTTATTGCTTGGAATACACGGTGAGTCAGGAAAAAATTCTTCAACAAATTTAATTAGATAAAGAAATTTTTTTTCTAAATTTTACTTTTCAGAGGAGCCCACTGGGCCTGAAATAGGAACCAACAGATAAAAAATTGGATATCACTGAACAAAAATTCAAAACTAGTCAGCTGATCAGCTAGCCAAAAGTGAGCAAATGCAACCGGGTAAAATGGAGCTGCAAAAATTTTCCATAATATTCCAAGGATCCAGCTTCTTGATGTAAATTGAAATCTTGGTATCGGATTGATCAGAAACACGAGCAAAAAAATCACTAATGACAGTGGATATATGTAATAGTCCAGGTTAAAGTAAGCACTTATTATGAACAATATTACACTGATGAACCAGAATGTTCCCAGAAAAGAACCAAGCTATAAAAAATAAAGTTTTTAAATTTTTAATAACTAATTTTATTAAATTGATTTAAATTAACCATCAAGTTTAAATAAGTCTTAACTAAAATATTCTACAATAAAAAGCAATATGAATTTAAAGATAATTTAAATTATGATTTTGAGGAATACTTTTATTTTATGAACTAATATAATTAATTTAATATCTTATTCTAAAATTTTAATATTAAAAAAACATTAAAAATGTTTCTATATAACTTAGCCAGGCCGCATGGTGTCCACAAAGTTTTTTAAACCAACATAACAAAGTAACAAAAGCTATTAAAAATTATAACATAATTTAATAATTACTAATTTAAATAAATTTGAAATTTACTTAACTTATTTTTAAATAGTTAATTAGTGATCGCAAGACTTTGTACTTATTTTGCTTACAAAAAGAAAAGCGAAAATGAACCAAAAGCTTTAAAAGAGTAAATTTTTTGTATGAATAAATGTCCTCAAAATTAATTTCATAATAAAAATATTATTTTATTCTTATTAAATTGTCTAAAAATTAATCCACCTTAATGGCTTTATAATTCATTTAAAATCAAAGTAAAATGAAAGCCTGTTTTTATTAAAATAGTTTTCATTCTGTCACATTAAGAAAAAATTATAAACAGACATCAACACCTTATTCACCTTATACAGATATATTCTATGAACATATCTGTGAAATTGTTACATTGGTCAAGCTATTTTCAAGTAATATATCAATTTTTCAGACTTGGATAAAAATTTTAAAATTTTGCATTATAATTTTGATCTTTACCTTAACTTAAAAAAGATAAACTCATTTATTAATAACTATTATAAATTATTTCAATTAATTAAGATAAAAAATAGTAATTTATTTATTAAAAGTTAAGAAATTACTTCTAAAAGCTGTTGATAAGTGAGATGGTTGCGAGGATCTATTTCAAAAATAAGAACATGATTAACACCAGATCGGCTCCATCCATAAGAATTGATGCCAATAAAAAAAATATGCATTATGATAAAAAATGGACTTCGGTAAAGCTTAATGGCTATTTTCCAGTTAAATGACAGTTCGTTGTAAGAAGCATATGTGAAAGTTACTTAAAGAATGGTAATTGGAAAACATATCTTTAATGGATTAATCAACAAATACTTACACAAAAGCATTGTGAGTGGTAGAAGCACAAAAATCATACCAATGTTAAGTCCGAGGCGAAAAGTGGTCCATGGACTTTGTTTTTCTTCAAATGGCGGAACTCGTAGACGCTTCATGGCTCTGTCACGGTCGCCATCCTCAAGGTACTGAGTAAACAAGTTTACCACGTCATTGATAAAAATGTCAACTTTTTTTGTGGTATAAAAAGGTGCTGTTTCCACATAGGTCCTGTGCCACTCATTTCCTCTGTCTGTTTTGAATATTTTGTCATGTTTTTTTAGTATTTTCCTAAAGCCGGTAAAATTTAAGGTCTGATAATTTTGAAGTAAGATAAGTGATAGATAAAACTCGCTAAAGGCCAACTTAAGATCATTCTCTTTTCTGTATTGCTTGTTTTTTAATTGGCGTTCACGATTTTTCTCAATCAAACGCTGGGTAATGGTGTGTGCACCAGTGTTGCTTAGGACATTTGATATCACTGACGACTTTGGTCCTCGATTGCGAACAGAATCAGTGTTTGGCGAGCCAAGGGTTGGTGGTACGCCGCTCAAAAGCTTTGTCTTTGCTTCGTCATTTTGGTCATCTTGGTCTACTTTAAGCTTTGATGACTTGAACAAAGATCTGTCTTTTTTCTTATTCATCAAATGATGATTATCTTTTAATTCGCTTTTTAAGTTTTCAAATTTTCGCTGAGCTTCGGCCAATTTTTCTTTGAATAAAAATTATTTAATTCATAATAATTAAATAATTTAAAATAATTTAATCTAATTTTAAAGATTATTTTGATTCCTACCAGCAAAAAAAGTGTTTATTTTGATCAATTCTTTGTCACAAAATTGGAAAAAAATCTCGTCAGCCCGAGCAAAATATCTTTGTAATAAATGCTCATCTTTAAGCCAAAAAATTTCATTAAATAAACATTTAATAAATTTTAATTTAATTTATAAACCGTCTTGAACTGGGGCATTTTGCTCGTATTGATACAAAAACTCTTTCATTTCCTAGTTAAAAAAATTAATCAATTTATTCAATTGAAGTTTTTTTGTCACATATTTTACATCATATTTGATGTACTGGGAATTCCATTCTGGCGTAATGTGTGCGGCTAGTCTTTCGGCAAACTTCATCTTTAAATCCAAGCTTTTAAATTTAATATTTGTTCTTGAGACTAATTATTTTTCATAGACCATGTATCAGCATTTTTTATCTAGGTAAACTTTAGACAATTTTACTTTTTTTATTTTTATTTTAAAATATCTGGTTAAAACAAATAACTATTAATTTTCTACATCAAGATTAGCTGTGTGCTACAAACTCTAATATAAAATGTTTAAAAATTATAAATTTTTATAGAAATTATTCACAGTTTTTCCTTTTTTTTTATTATATTTTTTATTAGCTATCGTATCCACTTTTGCTTATATTTTTGCTTAATTATCATCTGAAATATTATAATTAAAATGAATTTTCAAGCTTTGAATCACGAGATTTTGGAAATTTAAAATCAATAATTTCAACCAACTAGTTTCTTAATTATCACTTAATAATTACTTTGGCTATTTTAAAAGTTAATGTATTTTTAGAAAAAAAAGTTTAAACCACATGCCATTCAAAAATTAAACATAATCTTATTCAATAAATAATTAATTTTTGTTTGAATGATAATTTTTGCAAAAAATTAATTTAACAAAAATTTAAAATGAACTTTAACTTTTAGCTAAAGTTTTCCAATAAATTATCTTTATTCAAATCACAGAAAAATTTTTAAAAATTTTTCAAATAAAAATTGAAGCTTTTTATGTTAAATTTTTTATTTAGCTTCCCTTTTTTATTTATTTTTATCGAATTATTATCTTTATAAAGGATAAGATACCAGAATCAAATTACTCCTTAATTTCTAAACGCTCTATTTTATAATTAAAAAAATTATCTGTTCTAATTTTAAAAAAATTCCGGTGACCATAATCATAAACTTTCATTAGCCCATAACTTTTCAAATAAAGGCCTGAAATAGCAATTAAAATAATGAATATCTACATGTAAATAATTAATTGGCATAGATTCGAATTTAAAATGAATCTTGGATCTAAAGTCAGCTAGGTGACCATAATCGTAATCAACTGTTAGATAGTTTGCCTTCCCTTCATCAAGGTAACAAGTGTCATTGTAGAATTTTGACTAGTCATAATAGTCCAAAGCATGACGGACTATCATGTCAAAAGTGCTGGGTATCATGAACCGATTTTCCCCATGCAAAATTGTTAATTTTTCCAGCTACCATAAAAAATTTATCCTCATTTCGACTCAATTTTGCTAACATTGTCTCATTCTCATTGATAAAAGGTTTTATAATGGTTTGGTAAATTGAAAGCAATCTTTTACCATATTCAAAGTCAAATTTTGACTCAATATCGTAATCAAATTGAAAATCATTTGTTCCAATAGTCGAATTTTTAACCAATATTTTAAAATTATATTTACTACTATTTGATTCAATTGAGTTTTGGTTATAAAACATATCCAAATGTACCATTATTTTGTCAACAACACTTTGTTTTAAATAAAAGCTTTTAGCTTCCTGAACCAAAAATTTATTCTTAAGATTCAATAAATAATTGACCAAATCTATTTTATCATTTCTACATTGGAACAAAAAGTCTCTATCAACCAAACGATTGAGCGTTAGTTTCTGTTGAACAGAGCCAAGTTTAGTCTGTGTTGGAATAATGCATTCATCATTATCACTGTGATAAATTTATATTTATCAATGTTTTTCAAATAGCAATTATAGATAATTTTTACTCATTTACCATCAATTGAATTGTTTCCAAGTTCTAATTTCAAAAAGAAATTTTGGTTTATCAGGGTCAGCAAGAAGATTTGGCACACATTGCAGATAATTTATAACTAAAAATTTAGAATAATTTGAAAATAATTGATCAACTTTATCATCCATCGAATGAATACAAAATTTTATTTTATCTTATTTTATCAAATTCTTAAAAAGGTTGGTTCGAGTATTCCAAAGATATTGGACAGGCTTAAATAGGCAGTCAGGGTTGAAAATCTGAATTTAGAACCAGTCCAAGAGGACTTAATATGAACATATTTTCTTGGTTAAATTTTTTCATAAGACTTTTTTAAATATCTGACACTTAATTTTAAATTAAAGTTTTACCGTTCCAAATTACTGAACATGTAGTAAATTCTGATAATATTTATATCATAGAAGTAGAAAACTGATGAGCGCTTAAAATAGTAACTGTGTCCAATGGTCTCCCACTCTCCAAAATTGTCACATTTTGTATCTACATCAAAGTTGACATGACATTCTCTTATCTCTTGTAATTGTGAATGTTTTACGGTTTCTATGCATTAAATAAGCTCCTACAAGCCAAAAAAATACATAATATACTGATCCTTTGAGTTTATTTAGAATCATATTTTCTTAAAAATTGATTCAAAATTTGCCTATTTAATTTTAAGAGAATTATTTTTTGTTATCATTTTTGTTTTTATGCAATGATAAGAATACATAATTTATAAAAATTTAAAAACGATTGAAAGACTTTCGTCAAGCTCCTATGAATCAATCGTATCCATTCGATTAGAATTAAAATTTATAAATATAGACTTTCTTGCTAACGCTTTTAAGTTAGATGGTTTATTTATGATAAAAATATGATCTATCTTTATTTGTAGTGATAAATGAGAATTGACAGCTTACCTCTAACTCCCTATTCATTACCAACTTTTGCCCAATGGTGTTTTCCACTGTGTCACTGCTAAAGAGATCCAGTAAATTTAAATAGGTATTAGCTATTTGTTTTGTAAAATTTCTTTAATAGTACTGGAAGAATTTTAAATTTCAGCAGGACATTGGTTTTGCCACTAATTTGCCTAAATTTAAAGTCGAACTTTTGTTTCTGTTTCATATTTTCAATTTTCTTTAATCATAATTTACAGATTAAATAAAGATTTGACTTGGCAACTTTTTAGGATCACTCTTTGAAAGCCAACTTGGTATTTTATATTTTAAGCTTTTCATATAAATAAATGGTATTACCAAATCTTAAGTTAAATATTTTTAAAAAAATATACATGACTAATAAAATATATAACATACATTGAAAATAATTAATTTTTTTAACTTAAATTTTTTGCACTGTTTTTTTGATCTAAAATTCACAATGCCAAGCAAATTTTACTAATTGTGAAAGTTCGATTGTTTCCAAGGACTAAAAAAGCGCCCAAAAACTAAAATCTAATTAAATTATTTTATTTTATTTATTCAATTAGTTATTGTTTAAAATTTTCATCTAAAATTAATATTTTTATTAGAAATTAAACATATCGAGATGAAATTTTAGCATGCTTTTTTGTACACTTTTGATCTTAGAAAAATTATATGTAATATTTAATTTTAATTTTTTACGAAGCAATTTATTAGCATCCTTAATCATTAAGCATTTCTAATTTAAAAAGAATTTGCAAATTATGACCATTAAAAATTTTGCCAAAACCGATCATTTTAGTAATGCCAGAATGTGTTTATAGATAACTAATCAAAGTTACCATTTTAAAAGTTTTGAATTAAATCATTGATAGTAAACCATAGTTCTTTTTTCTTTTTTTAAATCCTTATAAATTTTGATAAGAAATTTAATTATTCAAAAATATATTTGATTTAAATCTCGGCTTTAAGACCTTATCAAGCACATTCATTAATTAAATAAATAAACAAACATTAGATTTTCAAAAATTTTCTCATTACATAAATAAACTGTTTAAGTTTAGAAGAATAATTTAATTTAAATTAAATAGAGTATTAAGTTGGTTAAGTAGCATGTGATTTTTGCTCAAATTATTCAGCGTTCAACTTTCTGACGGTGATATTTTGCTGACAAAAAAAGACCAATTTTTAATTGAATGAACTTAGACAACATGGAAGACAAACAATGGTTTAGCCACTCGAAGT
>JAESIW010000154.1:447378-473878 GCA_016802295.1 Brachionus rotundiformis
ACATAAATAAACTGTTTAAGTTTAGAAGAATAATTTAATTTAAATTAAATAGAGTATTAAGTTGGTTAAGTAGCATGTGATTTTTGCTCAAATTATTCAGCGTTCAACTTTCTGACGCTGAGATTTTGCTGACAAAAAAAGACCAATTTTTAATTGAATGAACTTAGACAACATGGAAGACAAACAATGGTTTAGCCACTCGAAGTCGAGTAATCTTTTCAAGATGAGACATTAAAAAGTCCAATGCAGCACAACTCAATTGTTTTAAAAATTAAAAAACATTAGCAACAAAAAAAGCGCTGCCAAGTTTTCAAAGTTAGCTGAATCGATCCCATGGTTAATGTTAATGGCTTTAAAACACTGTAACAAACTTAGACAATTTTGGATGCGTTCGTCTTAGCAAACGCATTAGAATTTGTATACAATGGAAAAGTGTTAAGCAAGCAAAACCATGCTTATAAGTATGAATGAAGTTAAGAAGCAACTTAAATAAATTTAAGAAACTAAAATAAAAAATTAAAAAAAAAAACTCTCTGATTTCTTTATTTTTTGGTGGTTTGAGCAAAATAATTTCTTTTTTCTTTTCCATAAAAAATTAAGCTTACGACTTGATGTTATTATTTTTATTTGTACAGGAAAGAGAAGAAAAGTGTTTGGCCTAAAGTAGAATGATAATGGAAGATATTAAGTGTGACAAATGTACAGACAGCCAGGAGACGAGAGATGACCAGTCTGACGTGTCCAAAATGGTAGTAGCAAAATGTACCGATTGCAATTCGAATATGTGCACCAATTGCCTTTTGGAGCATCAATTCGCTGCCAAAAATATGAACCACAAACTGGTCAATATGTTTGAAGACAAAAAAGGTCATGAGATTGAGTATACAAATGAGATAAATAACAATGTCATCACAGATAATTGCTATGTGCAAAAACAGGACGAGATGTCCGACTCAGAGCTCATAAGGCGCAGACAGATTGAAGAAGAGGACAGAATGGGTGAGAAAGGTCAACTGCAATTGCAGCAAATGCAGCAGTACCAGATGAGTAATCAAATGTTTGCCAATAAGATGAAACAACAACAGCCGGTCCAATCCACGGCCACAAATGCCAAATTGGTCCAGATCGAGAGTGAAATTAACAAAACATTTAATTTTTACATTCAAATGCTCAAGGAAAGAAAAGACTATTTGACCAAAGAGTTGAATACAATTATTCAATTTGCCCTATTGAACCACAACCAGAACATAAACAAACAAGTACAGGTACAGTTTCAGCTCGAGATGAAGAAGCAACAGATTGAAAAAGAGATCACAGAGGAGTATGATATGATGAATGGACAGGCGAGCTCGGCCGATAACGAGTCCACATTGAAAAGCAAGCTGAACTTTTTGACCGAGCTGAACAACTTGATATTGGTAAATAACCAGCTGATAATGCAGCTCAAGTCAAACAATCCACTCATGTCCATTGAGTTTATTTCGAACTATTCGGCCATTCAAACATCCATTCGCAACACGTTTGGCTACATTCGAATAAATCCTCAGACTCAGCAAATGTTGCCACCAGCCAGCTTGGCAAACAAAGTCCCAATCAACGGATTGACCAACGAGTTGACCATTTCGTGTGATTTGAAGCCGTCGTCGATGAACGCCCAGAGCCATCAAATGGTCTCGAGTGGCTCGCTCAATCAGCACAACTTGTTCTCGAACAATTCAACATCAACCAATGTGTCCTCGTTGTCGTCGGCTTCGTCCACATCGTCCTCGTCCTCGTCGTCGAGCAATCTGGCCTGCGATTTGGTCACTAGTCCAGTCTCGATAATGGTCAAGAAAAAAAGCGATCAAACAAACAAGTCATCATTGCTGAGCGAAGAACAACAACAACAACAACAACAAGACGAGCACCAAGACCAAGACACAGATCCAGAGGAGACAACCACTTTGAAACCAAGCGAAAAAGATGGACAACAAGCTCAACAACAGGACACGATCACTCTGTCAGCTGGTTCGACTTCATCGCACAAATCAACCAAATCTCTCTTGTCCAATTCTTCCATTTTGTCCAACAATTCATCAACATCAGCACCAATTAACTTGACCAATTTGTCCAACACAACCAAACATCCATTGTCCTATTTGTACTCTAATTTTATCCAATCGAATCCAAAATTGAACAGCTTTAACTTTGGCAGTCAATGTGGCGATTTGGATAGTTCATCATCATCAATGCAAATGCAAATGCAAATGCAAAATGGTCAATTGGTCGCATCGTCCAATTCTATCAAATCACAATACAGCAACAATTTGACAAATGGCGCACATGGCTACTCTCAATTGAGTGCCAGTTCAAGCATTAATGGTGGTGGTGGATTGAGTGTTGGCTTAGGCAATGGACTAAGTGGTGGACTAAATGGTGGACTAAATGGTGGATTAAATGGTGGCATGAATGGTGGTGGCTCGAATGCTGGAGCTCATTTATCAAGTCAAATTCAATTGCAGCGTTCCAAAATGATTTATCACTGCAAATTTGGCGAATTTGGCATCAACGATGGACAATTCACCGAACCATCAGGTGTTACCATAAACACCAACAATGACATTATTGTCGCAGACACAAATTCACATCGCATTCAAATATTTGACAAGGATGGCAACTTCAAGTTCAAATTTGGCGAATGTGGCAAACGAGATGGCCAATTGTTGTATCCAAATAGAGTGAGCATTGTGAAGCAAACTGGCGACATTGTGGTCACCGAACGATCGCCCACTCATCAAATACAAATCTACAACAAGTATGGTCAATTTTTGAGGAAATTTGGCGCCAACATTTTGCAGCATCCGCGCGGCGTCTGCGTCGACCACAAAGGCCGCATTGTGGTCGTCGAATGCAAAGTAATGCGCGTCATCATATTCGACTTGTATGGCAATGTGCTCAGCAAATTCAATTGCTCCAAATACTTGGAATTTCCGAATGGCGTGTGCTGCTCGAATCCGACAGCGGCCAACAACTACAGAGAGGAGATTTACATCAGCGACAATAGAGCCCATTGCATCAAAGTATTTGACTACAATGGCAATTTTATTAGGCAAATTGGCGCCGAGGGCATCACCAACTACCCGATCGGCGTCGGCATCAACTCAAACAACGAAATACTTGTCGCCGACAACCACAACAACTTCAATCTGACCGTGTTCACCCAAGACGGCAAGCTGATCAACGCCCTCGAGTCCAAAGTCAAGCATGCCCAGTGCTTCGACGTCGGCCTCATGGACGACGGCTCCATTGTTCTCGCCAGCAAGGACTACCGCATCTACGTCTACAAGTACACCACTGCCACCAACTCAGCCTGCTCAATATCGCCCCTATCGGCCTCCCTCAGCCAAATGCCCACTGGCTCAATACTCGACCAGCATTTGCACAACCCGAGCTCCCTCTCGCCCACAACATCTGCCGCCCAGGCTCTCAACTTCAACACCTACGACCTTTTCGGCACCAGTCTCGCCAACACCGACTCCAATCACCAAATCTACAATCTATTCAACACTCACTCAGACTCAAAGCTTTCCACACACTCAGCACATTTGGTTGACCCCTTTGCCGATCTCGCCAACGAACACTTGTTCGGCCTGGCCGCCTCAGACCCTCAGAATAACATGGCTTCCAGTCTGTTCACCAATGCCATCAATTCAGAGCAAAGCGATAACCTAAACGCTTCTTTTTCTTCTCTTCTGAACATGTCCAGCAGCCAGTCAAATACCAATGTCAACAATTTGGCTTCAATTTTGAACGGAATTTTATAAATCTAGGATAATTTCTATAGCTTCTTTTTCTAATGAATTTTTTTTGTAGCGTTTTATAATTTCGAGTGTCTTCTTCCATTAGTACTTATCCAAAAATGTCAAATTGCTTTATATTAATTTTTTTGTTCTAGATAACAATTTTGTTGAATTTAGTATTTTTTAAGCCAATTTTTATTGAATTTTATCCATTTTATTAAAATATTATTAATCCTAAAAAATTATTTAATCTTAAATTAATCTTTTTTTTTATTAATATGGAATTTTGCTTCATTTTCATTTTTGTTATGTAATAAAACTTCCATAAAGTAATTTGAAAAAAAAAATCAAAAAATGTAAAAAAAAAGACTTAAAAATTTGTTTGTCATTTTTAAATTTCGATGCTTAAAGTTCAAAAATTATTTTTTTTTAAGATTTGTTTGTGACATTTAGAATTTGGAATTGATTGTCGACCGACCAAATAAATAAAAGCATTGATATTAATTTTGGCCGATTATTATTTTTTTTTAGAGAATTTGAAAATTTTATTTAATTGCAATTAATTTTAATTTTTTTCTCAGACTTTCTTTAATTAATTGATGGACCTTTTATTCTTTTTTTTGAATTCAATTGATTTTATTCTTTAAATTTTATTTTAAAAATCAATAAAAAATCGTAAAAATTATTCTATTTTTTTTATTTTTTTTATTTCAAGTGATCGGTAACAATTCTGGTTTATTTTAGGTACCTATTTGAACAATTTTAAGAAAATTAAGTATTAAGGAAGAAAATTTTTGAAGACATTTTTTAATAATAAATTAGAAATAATTAGAAATTATATAAATGTTCTAAAAACATAGAAGAGGTTCTATAGGCTCCTGAAATACAAATTAATTAAATTATGCTTTAATGGACGTCAGTAAACATCACCAAAAATTTAATATAAATTAAAAAATAAAATATTTAATAAAACCAATAATATTAAAACTTTTTTTATTGAATTATAATCGTTTCAGAAAACCATAACTTAGTAAAAAATTTCTTTGAAATAAGGTTAATTTATCGGATTTTTTGTTAAAAATTATTTGTATAAAATTATCTGATGACTCAATTGAACCAAAAATATTTCCACACTTATTTCATGATGGAAGAGGTTACTTAATAAAGAACAATTCAGTTTCACTTTCTCAATATTTCGTAATCGTGTTTTGCATGCCGACTCTCGTTGGAGGGATGATCGTTACTACATATTTTATGCTTATGATAGACTAACACGGGAAAGGATCTCAGCTGTTAATTCAATTATTAAAACTAGATCAACTTTAGCAGATAAAAAGAATGTTGAAAGTTTACTTAAAAATGACTATTTTGAATACGGTGACTGTGTTCCGAGAAGTATTACAGGTTCAAAAGCGTACTGGAAATCAAAAAATTATGATTTAGTGTCAATGGTAAATAAAAATGGTAATTATCTTTAATATTATTTAATTAGATAAGGGTATTTTCTTAATTTAATTTTGATATAAAGTTTAAATTATCTTTTAAAATATTAATATTATTATTATAACTTTTATTAATATTATTCATTAATATTTATAAGGTATGCCAGCACTTTTTTTGACGTTGACTGCTAATGACTCATGGTGTGAATTAAAATCAATACTTTCCAGAAAAAAAACCCTTCAGCCATATTTAATACTGTTGAAGTGACTGTGTATTAAAATAGCATTGATCAAAATAGCAAAATCATAATAGCGATATCATAATAGCAAAAATTACATGTTGTTTTAAAGTTCAAAATAACATTTTCAAATTAACATAATAATTTTATAATACTCAAAATAACACGTTCACAATAGCTTATTCATATTTTCAAGTTTGAAGCTAAATTAAATTGTTTATTTATTTGTTGAAAATAGTTAAATTAGTTTTAGTTTAGTTTTTAAATTTTCCTATATATGTTAAATGAAAACAAATTTACAATTTTCTTTAAAAAAAGTTAAAATTTAAATTAAATTGTTTGCATTTCATAAAAATGGAAATTGTCAATGCATTTTCAAAGCTAAATATTGGGGAAAAGCCAAGTGATGATAAAGCGACCATAACTCAATCTCAAAAGAAAGCCCCACAGTTGCATCACCTAGGATTCTATTTTAAAATTTCATGTACAAATCAAAATGGTAAAATAAGTTGGCGGTGTGTAAAAAACAATTGTAAGAAAGATCTTAAGTTTGGCTGAAAAACCTTACGATGATGATATATTAATACATTTACCGAGTTATAGCGCTGATCGACAAGTAATTGAACGTGAACAAAAAGCCATTAAACCTAATTATCCTAAAGAGCCAGAGTCGTTGAGCACTATTGACATACCGGAATGGCTAAAAGTAACGTTGAAAGGAGAAAGTTTTCTTTATTATGACTCAGGATCAGATGATCCAGAAAGGTTCTTGATATTTACAACGCCAACTAATTTGAAAAAAATCAAAGGACGTTCTATATTTTGTGATGGTACATTTAGTATAGCTCCGACATTTTTTCATCAAGTTTATACTATTCATGTCACAATTGATAAACAATCATTTCCAGTAATTTATGGATTCTTAACTAGAAAGTCACAGCCTATGTACGTTCGTTTTTTAAGAAAAATACGCGAGGGACTAACATACTTTCCGAGTACAATTAGTTCAGATTTTGAGAAGGCTTTCATTGGGGCGGTTAAGGATGTTTTTCCTGGTAGTCAAGTCGATTGCTGTTTTTTTCATTTCAAGCAGTCAATGTTTAGAAAAATCATTAATCTAGGCTTAAAAAACGATTATTGGAGTAACAAGGTTATGTGGAAAAAATTAATTTTACCACAGTGTTTAGCTTATTTACCTTGTAATGATGTCATAATTGCTTTTAATGAACTAAAAACAAGTGAAGATTTATCTGATACAAGAGTTAAAGATTTTTATGATTATGTAGAAGAAAATTATGTTGTGAAATATAGTGTTAAGCGTGGACGTTATAACAAAAAAATTACTAAAGAAAATCCACCAACTTTTTCAATTGATTTATGGAATGTGCATGACAGGTTAATGCAAGATTTACCTAAAACTAACAATGCTTGTGAGTCCTGGCATAATTCATTCTCAGGTCTTTTGAACGTCCATCCATTAATATATGAATTAATCGATACTTTGATAAAGGAACAAAATAAAATGGAAACAAATTGGTTGAAGTTTAACAGTGGTTTAACTGTCAAAAAATCAACTTCATTAAATGATGATTCGTTTGTCAAAGTAATGAAAAAGTATGATCCTTCAAAAAAATTAGAAACATTACACAATTTAGCTTTATTACTTATATAATTTTTGTTCTAATTGATAAACTAATTGATGTATGCTATTTTGAATTTAATAAAAGTGTCGATATTCTAATTATGTTATTTTGAATTCGCTATATTAAACATTGTTATTTTAATACTTTAATTGCTATTCTAAACTCTGCTATTTTAATATTGCTATTATGATAATTTTATTTTGATCAATGCTGTTTTGAATATTTACCGTTGAAGTTTGTAAGTTTTTTTTTCGGAAGGTGTCCTTGGTAAATTTGAGAATTATTGGACTAGAATTGAGTGTCAAAATAGATGGTCTTTACATGCTCATATATTACTTTGGATCAAAGATATCAAAAAAGATCTGGTTTGCGCTGAAATTCCAACTGGTAAAGACAACACATCGTGCTTTCTAAGAAATTTAGTATAAAAATATCAAATACATAAGTGTGTGGACAGGCGTTGTTTTCGAAATAAAAAGCGATTTTTTACGAAAGGTTTATTCTTATTAAATTAAAAAATCTTTTTATATTATATTAAATTAAATAAAATTATCTTATTTTAACTACATTTTAAACTGAAGAGCTGTAGCTCGGTATTCTTTAAAAACAACACCGGTCAAAAAAGTGAAAAATCTACACCTTGTGTAAGTCGCATTGAACTTTTTTTTTGATACATTTATAATACAAATCTTATAGCAATGACTGAAAAAACAATAACAGCATGTTAAAGGAAAAAATAGATAAGGTTTTTGAATTTAGTTTAATTTTAAAATTGTAAATATGATTTTGATTTTTAATACTTTATAATGTGGATTTAAATTAAACAATAAGAGAAACAATGTTTTTTTATATCTTTCGTCGGAATTTTATTTAATTACTCATTTTGTTGCTTTTAAAAATGGTTAAGGATCTGAAAACTTATTGCAATTCATTCTTGTTACAACTGCGTTCCAAAAATATAAGTCGCATGGATTTAAGTCAGCTGAATTTGGAGACCATAAATTTTACTGATTATTCTAAGAATATTTCTGACTGAATCTTACTTATTCATTACTTTGTCTCTTGGCGAATAGTTAAATCAATTTTATCTCTTATTGTTTACCAGGTTTTAGCCAGATTAAATTCTAATTTAATTCATTCAAATTTTTTCTTTACCAAATTCAAAATATATTATATTTTTAAAAAACTCAGCTTTCTCAACAAATTAAAAGCTTCTTGCGCCATGAAAAATTCAACCGATCCAAACCATTACTGGCATAGGGTTTTCTGATAAACAATAAAGTCCCTTAATTATAAATTGGTTAATTTTCTTGGAAATTTTTAATCCAAAGTTATGGCAACTTGCAATAAATTGCTAGTATTCAAAATTAATCATGGAGCATCTTTCTATATGTTTTTTAATTTTTTACTTTAAATTAATAAAAGATAAAAATAAAACAAATAAAATTTTATTCGATTAATCCAATTCAATTAAAGTTGGTTTTACTTTGGCCCAAGGTTGTACCTCGACTCTTGTAAAAATTAAATAGAAAACACATCCAAAGAAATACAAGAAGGATGTAATCCAAAAGACAATTCTCCATTCTTCTTCACTTTGCTGATTAAAATTAATAGCAAAATTAAAAATTAATTTATTTTAATTATCTATACTACATTAGAAGTTATTAGCCCAACTACATATGGGCCGATAAAACCTGGTATAGTTCCAATCATATTTTGAATACCAATTAGAATACCACTAAAAGGTCCTGCTATTTCATGTGAGTTGATAAAAAAACCTCCGGTTCCTGAACATCCACTTAAATGGATTTTTATAAAACTTATAAAAATTTGATTTATATATACTTTAAGGCTTGACCAAGGATCAGAAGAAAAATTCCAAGGTATGGAGAATAACAATCAACATAAGATAGAAATAAGAGTGCTACCATTGGTGTAAACATTGCAAGTGAAGTATAAAGCTTTCTGACAGAAATTTTGCTCATTACATTCTTGGAAATCAAATAATCAGCTATTATGCTTGAGTTTATTACAATGATCCATGATACAAAAAAAGGAATAGATGAGAGAATTCCATTCTAAAATATTTTTTTAATTACAAAAATAAATAATTATTTTAAATTACAGATTTAATATTGAATCTAAGAACATCATGAATATATGTAGGAATTTGAGTCATATACAGATAAGCTCCCCAGTTGAAACAAAAAGTTACTACATATATTGCCAAAGATGGTTTCGATAAAAAGAGGGGTTTCCAAGGAGTACTTTTCTTAAAAAAAAATAACCTCTATATTAAAAATATAATTCAAACTACCGTAATGCCTTGCCCCCTAATGCGGCATTTATTTTCAGAATTTTGGATTTTAATGCATGCATTTAACCCACTTTTTTTTCCAGATACGCTGCGACTAAAAATGCTGCAGTTAATGTCAAAATTTTGGTATAAATGCCGCATTAAATATGTAAAAAATAATAAAAAAATATTTTTCTATTTTTTCAATTGTTTCAAAATTTGAAACTTTGAAACACAAAAAAGGTTTTTTGACATATTAAATGCGGCATTTATACCAAAATTTTGACATTAACTGCAGCATTTTTAGTCGCAGCCTATCTGGAAAAAAAAGTGGGTTAAATGCATGCATTAAAATCCAGAATTCTGGTTTAAAGTGCAATGCATTAGGGGGCAAGACATTACGGTATTAGTTTTAGATATAATTAATTTAAACAATCCTAAATAAAAATTTAAATAAGTTTACAGGCTTTTGTGGTGGTTTTTTTATGCTTTGGATAATGTAAATGCTTTCCTGAGTCGAAATGAACTTTTGACGAGCTGGAGACTCGGAGATAAATAGTAAAAAGAATATCGCCCAAACAGAACCAATCATACCATAAATGTAAAAAATTGATGGCCAACCACCATCAAAGCCGTACTCACATAAAAAACCACCAAGAGGCAGTGCTATAATATTACCAATCTGCACACCAGATGTTGCTATTCCAAGTATTCTAGACCTTTCGTTTGGAGGGACCCAATGTGACCAAAGGGTAGCCAAAGAAGGGAAACATGGACCCTGTTTAATTATTAAATTCAAAGAAAAATATTTTTAATTAGTTATACGTGAAAGAGACCAGTAAGAAATCTAAAAATTAAAAGGAGATACACATTTTGTTCAGCTGCAAACGGAATTAGTATGGTTGTAATTGATCCAAGCAAAATTGATAGTGCAAAAGTTCGCACTCCACCAAATTTAATGCTCAACCAACCACCTGGTATCTTTAGAATAAAATTTTAGATAATCTCAATAAATGAGACATTTAGTAACCTGTGAAAAAAAATACCCATAGAAAAAAGATGACAAAATCATTCCTTGAGTTTGTTTTGGCCATTTAAAAGTACCATCCTGAATTTTTGTTTAAATACCTTTTTTAGTTGAATAAGTTTTATAAATATACTAATAAAGTATGATTTTTTTCCTCTAAAAAGCATTTTTTAGATTCTTTAGCTTCTAGGTGAAAAGATTCTTGACTATCAATAGCTGTGTGATTTACCATGCATAGAATTGCAATGCCCATGTTAGTTCTTTGCATGTACAAAACAGCCAGACCAAGAAATACCAGGAAAGTCAGAAAGCCTCGAAACGAAATGAAGAATCTAGGAGCTAAAATCAATCAATAAAATGATTAGATTCAATTAGATTTTATTTTAATTTACCTGATAACATTGTGTGTTTTTAAATTAAAATTTGTAATTTTTTTATCAAATATTTAGTTTTTTTGAATTGTTAAATCAAGCAATTTTTCGAGTGCGATTTGAGAGATTCAGAGCAATTCAAGAACCAATTTTAATTTAGATAAAACCGATAAAAATGCTTTATATCATAATGTTTTCAAAACCATGGGTTGTCGGCTTATTTATACTGTTAATAATCAAATAAAAGTTTTTTAAATATAGCTTTTTTTATTCATGATATTAAAAATTTTTATTTTAAAAAAATAACACAATATCTAATTAATTTAATCAAATAGATAAAAAATAATAAACTTTTTCAAAACTTAAAAAACTTGTAATATTTATTTTAAAATTAATAATTGAAAATTTTTAATTTATTCGATTCTTGAATCAAATCTGAACCTGTTTTGTGAAATTTGGTTTTTAAAATTTTTAGAAATGTTTCTGTAAATGAAACATGGTTCAAAAAATCGTGTCTTTATTGAAGATCTTAAGCCCTTAGATGATAAAAATTTTGTTCAAATTATATATTTTATAAGGAGCTAAGTATGCTTTACAAGAAAACAACATAGATAAAACTAAGGCACTTTTGATTAGCCTTTATAAAAGGATCTTAATGGGGAACTTATTTGCAAGAGAATACAGTAAAGTTACATCAATTGGTAATGGTATCCAAGACTCTCTAAATGTACTTTGCTCAAAAAAATAAGATTTAATTTTTGCCAAATTCCTGCTCAATTATCCAAGAATGTTTACAGGACCAGATTTTTATTTCTAATAAAATAAATATGATTTATCAATGGTTTAGTCTGTTCTATTGTACCAAATCTCACAAGACCACTTGAAGCAAAAAGTATAGTTTAAAAAGGTTGAATATCTCCCAAGTGCTGTCCCATAATCTGAGACCTAATTTTTGTATACTATCAGGCAATGAATATAAATTAAGTGTTTACTAGGTAATATTGAATAGTTAATAAATTTAATGAGTAGCATTTTATTTTAGAGTGCTGAAAATTAAAAAGAGATAATAAAAAAATAATAGAATGATAAATAATTTTATTTTATTTTAAAATCAACGACTAATCAAACAAAAGAAAAACAGCAAAAATTTAGAACCACTGTAAATTAGATTTCTAAACGCAAAATACAAGATAAAAAACATATTATAGAAAAAATCAAGTATATCAAATTTGAATAATTAAAAAAAAAAAGATAAAATATTTTTAACAATTAACTCCGCGTCTGTAGGCGACCGTGTGAATAATTAATTAAAAAAATAAACTCGATTTTAAGAAAAATAAAAAATTTTAATTTAAATCCGGAATTACATAAGGCACATTATTTTTTAATACTTTTTTTTTAATAAACGCTGCAAACTTGATTTAATTAGCTTTTAGCAAAAAAAAAATAGATAAACAACCATAAAATTAACTAATCAATATGCTAACAATAATTAATTAACAAAAAAAAGGCAAAAATTTTCGATTTACAATTTTTTTAGAATAAAATAGAAATTGGTAGCTAATCTAGTACAAAAATGTATTAAAAATTTGGTTAAAGTTGGTTGAAGAAAAATTTGAAAAGACAGATTCTTTTGAGTCTTGGAAAAGGTTGGAAGAATTATCAGAGGATTCAGTGGCAAGATCTGCAAAAGGATCAAGCTTTGAGTCTGAGTGAGTGTTGAATAGATTGTAGATTTGGTGATTGGAGTCGGTGTTGAAAAGGTCGTAGGTGTTGAAGTTGAGAGCCTGGGCGGCAGATGTTGTGGGCGAGAGGGAGCTCGGGTTGTGCAAATGCTGGTCGAGTATTGAGCCAGTGGGCATTTGGCTGAGGGAGGCCGATAGAGGCGATATTGAGCAGGCTGAGTTGGTGGCAGTGGTGTACTTGTAGACGTAGATGCGGTAGTCCTTGCTGGCGAGAACAATGGAGCCGTCGTCCATGAGGCCGACGTCGAAGCACTGGGCATGCTTGACTTTGGACTCGAGGGCGTTGATCAACTTGCCGTCTTGGGTGAACACAGTCAGATTGAAGTTGTTGTGGTTGTCGGCGACAAGTATTTCGTTGTTTGAGTTGATGCCGACGCCGATCGGGTAGTTGGTGATGCCCTCGGCGCCAATTTGCCTAATAAAATTGCCATTGTAGTCAAATACTTTGATGCAATGGGCTCTATTGTCGCTGATGTAAATCTCCTCTCTGTAGTTGTTGGCCGCTGTCGGATTCGAGCAGCACACGCCATTCGGAAATTCCAAGTATTTGGAGCAATTGAATTTGCTGAGCACATTGCCATACAAGTCGAATATGATGACGCGCATTACTTTGCATTCGACGACCACAATGCGGCCTTTGTGGTCGACGCAGACGCCGCGCGGATGCTGCAAAATGTTGGCGCCAAATTTCCTCAAAAATTGACCATACTTGTTGTAGATTTGTATTTGATGAGTGGGCGATCGTTCGGTGACCACAATGTCGCCAGTTTGCTTCACAATGCTCACTCTATTTGGATACAACAATTGGCCATCTCGTTTGCCACATTCGCCAAATTTGAACTTGAAGTTGCCATCCTTGTCAAATATTTGAATGCGATGTGAATTTGTGTCTGCGACAATAATGTCATTGTTGGTGTTTATGGTAACACCTGATGGTTCGGTGAATTGTCCATCGTTGATGCCAAATTCGCCAAATTTGCAGTGATAAATCATTTTGGAACGCTGCAATTGAATTTGACTTGATAAATGAGCTCCAGCATTCGAGCCACCACCATTCATGCCACCATTTAATCCACCATTTAGTCCACCACTTAGTCCATTGCCTAAGCCAACACTCAATCCACCACCACCATTAATGCTTGAACTGGCACTCAATTGAGAGTAGCCATGTGCGCCATTTGTCAAATTGTTGCTGTATTGTGATTTGATCGCATTGGACGATCCGACCAATGGACCATTTTGCATTTGCATTTGCATTTGCATTGATGATGATGAACTATCCAAATCGCCACATTGACTGCCAAAGTTAAAGCTGTTCAATTTTGGATTCGATTGGATAAAATTAGAGTACAAATAGGACAATGGATGTTTGGTTGTGTTGGACAAATTGGTCAAGTTAATTGGTGCTGATGTTGATGAATTGTTGGACAAAATGGAAGAATTGGACAAGAGAGATTTGGTTGATTTGTGCGATGAAGTCGAACCAGCTGACAGAGTGATCGTGTCCTGTTGTTGAGCTTGTTGTCCATCTTTTTCGCTTGGTTTCAAAGTGGTTGTCTCCTCTGGATCTGTGTCTTGGTCTTGGTGCTCGTCTTGTTGTTGTTGTTGTTGTTGTTCTTCGCTCAGCAATGATGACTTGTTTGTTTGATCGCTTTTTTTCTTGACCATTATCGAGACTGGACTAGTGACCAAATCGCAGGCCAGATTGCTCGACGACGAGGACGAGGACGATGTGGACGAAGCCGACGACAACGAGGACACATTGGTTGATGTTGAATTGTTCGAGAACAAGTTGTGCTGATTGAGCGAGCCACTCGAGACCATTTGATGGCTCTGGGCGTTCATCGACGACGGCTTCAAATCACACGAAATGGTCAACTCGTTGGTCAATCCGTTGATTGGGACTTTGTTTGCCAAGCTGGCTGGTGGCAACATTTGCTGAGTCTGAGGATTTATTCGAATGTAGCCAAACGTGTTGCGAATGGATGTTTGAATGGCCGAATAGTTCGAAATAAACTCAATGGACATGAGTGGATTGTTTGACTTGAGCTGCATTATCAGCTGGTTATTTACCAATATCAAGTTGTTCAGCTCGGTCAAAAAGTTCAGCTTGCTTTTCAATGTGGACTCGTTATCGGCCGAGCTCGCCTGTCCATTCATCAAATCATACTCCTCTGTGATCTCTTTTTCAATCTGTTGCTTCTTCATCTCGAGCTGAAACTGTACCTGTACTTGTTTGTTTATGTTCTGGTTGTGGTTCAATAGGGCAAATTGAATAATTGTATTCAACTCTTTGGTCAAATAGTCTTTTCTTTCCTTGAGCATTTGAATGTAAAAATTAAACGCTTTTTCAATGTCCGAGTTCATTTTTGCAGTAACCTCATCTTGGAGCAGGTCACCAATGTTTTCCACCAAGTTGTCTTGTTCCACTGTTGATACCAAACTTGTCAATTTGTGATTTAAATTGGAAGTTATCAATTGATGCTCCAGAAGACAAGATGTACACATGCAAACACTACACTCTTGACACTTGGCAACGCATTTTCCATTTTCACTAGCCACTGTTTCACCATTAGCCCTGTTTTTACAATTTAATTTCTGGCATTGAATATTCTTTTCCAGTTTCATTTTTTACTAAAATTAAAAAAAAACTTTCTCAATTTCAAATTTTTCTTTTTAAAAATTAAAGTGATGAAAAGCTTGGGTCTTTTATTTGCATCTTTTTGTTACAAATTTTCTTATAAAAGCACGTTATTATAAAAAAACAAATCAAAAATGTATATAAGAAAGCAAAAGTGCTTAGGAGACCATTTGACGGCTTCAAGTAAGAGTAGTCAACAGCTAGAAAGCGATATGCTTTTAGACAACTCTTAGTCATATTTTAACCAATTTAGCTTGAAGTCAATTTGAAAAAAAGATCCAATTTTTAAAACAATTTTTTAATTTAGCTTATAAACATAGAAAATTGGTACAAATATTACTCATTCCAAATAAATTGGTTCAAATAATTTTTTCCTTTTGCCTCAAATTTATGATTTAATTAACTAGTTTTTATATTAAGCCATTGAATCAGTTATCATTACAAAAAATTTTCTAGAATTAACAGATTTTCTAAAAATTTGATAGCATAACTCTATTTATCTGTCAAGAGACTTATTTTCTATTTACAAGAGATCAAATTAATTATAAAGTCTAATGACAACATTTCTGGAAAAGCTTTTTTTTATAACTTTTGTTAATTTTTTTTAGTTTTTTTATCAAATTATTAATCAGAACAGATTTTTATTTTATTAATTTAACTATTTTTTTAGTTAATGTTATTTTAGACCAATTTTCTTGTCAGTACAATTGAATAGCTTAGATGTCTATACTTTTTTGATTATATTAATGATATAATTAATTGAAGGCGTGTTACATTAATTTAATTTAAATTAAATTAAAGATTAATTCAAACATCTAAAGATAAACTCTTTGCATTGATCATCAACTTCAAGCCTAATTGAATAAGGCTTCCAATTTCGATATGAACACGAAAAAAATTCTGATAAAAATTCTTTAAATAACTATATTATAAAAAATTTTTATTAATTCTTTAAAATAATTTTAAAATATTTCAGAAGGTATCTTCAGTTAGGTCTAAAAAAGACTTTAATTAAAAATTTTCTTAAATTTATCATAAAAATGAAAAAAATTAAGATCATGTGATTTAATTAAGCAAGAAAATTTATTTCATATGATATACTTTAGTTATATAAATTAATTTTTCTAAAATGAACAATATACTAACTGATAATGATGACATTACTACGCCACTATGGAAAATCAAGAAAGGCAAAAACGGTGACCAATACCTGACTTTTTCGGGGAGTTCTTCAACATCACAAGATCTCAATGCGCCTAGTCGTCAAATTAAAGTTTATAAAATAAGATGGTTCATTCTTCTAGTAATTGCCATATCAAATATTTCAAATGCCTTTAATTGGATTTGCTATGGGTCGATAGCTGATTTTACCGGAGAATTCTACAACATATCCTACAATTCAGTCAATTTTTTATCTTTGCTGTATCTAATTGTCTCTATTCCTTCCGGTTTTGTTTCATTTTGGTTAATAGATACATTCGGTATAAGAGCCAGCATTAATTTGGGCGCATGGATCAATTTTCTTGGAAGTGTGGTCAAAATGGCGAGTTCGCTTGATTTAGCAGATGCCCAGCCTCTGGTTGCTGACTCTGCTAAATATTCAGTTCTACTGATCGGGCAATCAATGTGTGCCCTTGCACAGCCATTTGTTTTGTTTGTCTCCACTAAATTTGCCAATACATGGTTTTCAGAAGACCAGAGATCACTGGCCAATACAATAGCTCTGGCTTCAAACACTCTAGGGGTCCTTATTGGCGCCTTAGTCTCCCCCCAAATTGTTTTTAGTTCTCAGGACTATGTTTCTGAAATGAGCTTTTTGAATATTATTTCCTGTGTAATTTCACTTATTCCTGCAATTTTGGCTGGCTTTATTAACAGATCAACTCCAAAACTTCCACCAAGTTTCAGTGCCATCATAAACGGTTCAAATGGACAAGCCAACAGAAGAGAATATGTGCTGAATGAAGCAGATGAAGAAGACAAGACATTTTTTTCTAATTTCAAGGAATACTTAAGACAAATTGGCAAACTAATGGCATCAAAAGATTTTTTGATTCTTTTTATGAGTTTTGGTCTAAGCTTGGGTCTTTTTAATACATTGACCACTTTACTGGAGCAAATTTTGTGCACTAAAGGCTATACAGATACCGATGTAGGTTACTTTGGCGGAGCTATGATCATTTCTGGTATGATCGGATCTCTAATTGCGGGCGTAATTCTTGACAAAACCAAGCGCTTTGAGGAAATGTCCAAAATTTGCTTTTGTATTAGTGCTTTGGCAAATGTTTTTTTTGTTATATTGCAATTGTATAATAATGATAAAGCGGTAATTTATTATCTTCTATTGATTTCGTTTTGTTTAACAGGATTTTTTGGCTTGCCATTGCTACCAATTTGTATGGATATGGCCATTGAATGTGTCTACCCGATTCCTGAGGCTATATCTACCGGTTTGTTGTTTTTAGCTGGACAAGCTTTCGGCATAGCTTTGATTCTGGTATATCCAGGAATGGCCAGAGATGTGCCAAAAAACTCATTTATTTACAATAACATTCAGACATGTACCAAAATCAACTTAACAGAAAGCTTTCAAAGTCAATCAACACTGGACGTGCTTGACTTTAACTATCCATTGTACGGACAATGTACTCTCCAGTGCTGTATTGCCATCATATTCACAATATTTTTTAAATGTTCATATTTAAGACTCAGGTCCGAAAAAGAAAAAATAGCAGAACAAATTTTAAACACTGTAAGGAGTTAAATTTTTATTTTAAATTTTTTTATAGAATAATTGTTAAATAAATTTTATAAGAAATAATAATATTTATTCTTTTATTAATTACATTTATCTATTACTTTAAAAAGCTCTTGTCAGAAATATTATTAGCTTGATTCTGATTAAAACAATCTACGTTAATGGATAGATTTAAATTTAGTAAGAAAAATTTTAAAAAAAAGGTTTTATTGTTTAACTTTTCATTTAAATTAAAAAAAAAATCTATTAAATATTGAGTTGATTGAGAAAAATAAAAGTAAATTAATTAAAAATTTTAAATTTGTTCAGTTTGATCAAATATTATTGTATCTTCATCTGATATAGCAAAATCATTCTCAATTGGCACATGATCTTGAACAAGATCAACTTTTTTGACCCCATTGGCAATGTCAAAAATGAGCTTCTTTTCGTTTGGTGACAATTTTTTAGTCAGCTCATACAAAATAGATGTTTGGTCGCTCAAGAGCTCTTTTGGAACACCAAAGTTGATTATATTTCCCTCAGACAAGCACTGTCAAAATAAAAAAACACTGTTTAAAAGACCAAAAAAGAATGACCAAAGAGTTAAAAAAACTTACAAGTATTCTGTCACTGTCAACTACGGTTGCCAAACGATGAGCTATGGTCAATACAGTGCAATCTTTGAACTGATCTCGTATGGTTCTTTGAATGATGGCGTCCGTGTTGTAGTCAACATTGGCAGTTGCTTCATCAATGATCAAAATTTTGGTCTTTTTCAAGATAGCTCTTGCCAAACAAATAAGCTGTTTTTGACCAACACTCAAATTTGTACCTCCAGTGGTAATCAATGAGTCAAGACCTGAATTCATCGATTGAACGCTGTTTTTCAAGCTTACCGATTCAATCGCAGACCAAATTTCCTGATCAGAGTATTTTCCAAACGGGTCCAAGTTTAATCTTAGTGTTCCAGAGAATAAAACAGGCTCTTGCTAAAATTTAATTTAATAAGAATTTAATTTTTTTAAAATAGATAAATAATTTGATAGATAATTAAAAGTACTGGAATTATTGTTAATTTAGTTCGTAAATTGTTAAGGCTCAATTGAGTGATGTCAACTCCATCGATGAAAATTTTGCCTTTTGGCTCGTACATTCTGAATATAGCTTGGAAAAATGAAGATTTACCAGCACCTGTTCTGCCAACAATTCCAATCTTCTCCCCTGAATTTATGTTCAACGATATTCCTTTGAGGACATTTGGCAAATTCTTATCATAACTCAATGATACATTTTCGAATTTGATCTCTCCACTTGTAGGCCAGTTTATCGGAGGCTCAATTTTTCCTTCTTTTAAAGGCTCAGACGGGATGTTGGTATACTCAACAATACGCTCAATTGATGTCATCTAATTGGTTTTTATTTTAATTTGATGGTTTTTAATATTAATTTTTTTATTTAATTTACCAAATTTTCAACCATAGTTGATAAAACAACACACCATTGGAACAAGTCAAATAACTGAAATAGATACACCATCAAAAGACCAATTTGACCAGATTTCAATCCAAGATTATCTTTTAAACGATTAATGTTAACTAAGCAGAAAAATTGATTTTGTTAAGTATACCTTTGAGAAAAATACAAGCAAATAAAGTCATAATTGTGTACAGGGAGCATAAAAAGTCTAGGCGCAGACCAAACCATCTGTGTACCACAAAAAAGCCAAAATATGCCCTTGTATGATAGTCATAATGTGTGTAAAATTCATTAGTCAAAATTTGGCCTTTACTAGCCGCTCTAATTGTAGTAATTCCTTCAATTGAGGTATTTGTGTGGACAAATATCGGACTTCGACCAATATTATCCAATCTTTTTAATTCTCTAGCTGTGGAAACAAAATAATTTTGAATTATGTAAAATGCAAGACCAAGAGGAATCAATGGAAGCAACATCCAAGGATTAACTGAAATTGGTACAACTAAAGCTCCGACAATAACCATAGATATCTATATTTGAAAATTTTATTGGATATTTGTATATAAACTTCATATCTTTTTACTTGACAAAATTCATATAAATAAAGAGTAAGCATTTCGTCCATGTTATTGGTATCTTTAGAAAAGCGATTCAAAATTCTTCCTAAATATCAAAATTGTTTAATTAATTAATCAATTGTTTTGATTCTGATTTTATTTTTTTAATTATCTAACCTATTGGATTAAGATCAAAAAACCTTATGGCAGTGTCTCTTACACTATCGTACAATTTTTGATAAGTATTTTTTGAATTCCTTACACAAAGCATGAAGAAGGCAACTGACCGAATTGCTACCACAAAAAAGGCCACACAAACCAGAGCTAAGTAAAAAAAAAATATTTTTTATTTGTTTTTAAATTTATCTTAATTTGAATTCAATATTTTACTTAGATATATTTTGAAGGAATTTTCACGCTCAGGATAAATCAAACTGATAGATGAAGGATCAGTTGTTGAATTTACATTGGAAAGTATCTGAGTGCAGTTGAAACTTTGGACATCTAAATTTTCCAAACATGCTTTAATTTGATTTTGTTTGATTTCGTATTCTTCTTCCAAATTGGACCAAATAGAAAGCCAATAGTCAGCAGATATGGTCATTGTTTGAGCTGCAATAAAGAGCAAAATGACAACAGCAACACCCAAGTATCCAGCGCCAGCGGTAAAATAAGCAATGTACGAAGTCCATCCGACAGCACCTTTTTGCTGAACTTCCTCTCTTTCTTTTTTAATTAACTTTTTATAAAATAGAACATTTTACTTATTTTATCATTATATTTAATAAATTTATTTTTACTTCTTGTTTTTTTTTCAAATCTTCTGGTAAAATGCTCGCTACTTTTTTTTTAATTTCAGACTTTTCCTCAACTGTCTCTTCCATTGAATCAAAATCACCGCCAGATTCGGCATCTTCCATGCTGCTCAACGCAGCCAAGTGAGATTTGAGCAAATCGTTGTACTTTCCTTCGGCTTCTATTTTACCCTTTATATTATTTTGATTAATCTATTATTTAATGATTAAAAATAATAATAATAGTTACATCATTAATGACATAAATTTTGTCAGCAGTTTCAAGATGGTGAACCTGATGGGTAATCAAAATTCTGGTCTTTTCCTTCAAGTAACCATTTATGCAACTTAATATAATTTTATTAAGATAAAACTACCATAATTAATTTATTATATTTACTTTTTCATTATATTTTTGGCCACGGTTCCATCAACAGCACTTAATGTGTCATCAAAAAGAAATATATCTGCTTCTGAATACAAAGCTCGTGCACTAAAACATGTAAAAAGGTTATGAAATAAATAAATAAATTATCACTTGATGACAAGCAACGTGTTGATAAATCATAGAGAAAAAAATAAAAAAAAAGATAAATTATATCTAAAAACATGTCATCAAACGCTTAAATTATATAATTTTGATTTAAATCCATACAGACAGATACGTGCTCTTTGTCCACCACTAAGGTTTATTCCTTTTTCACCTACCAAAGTCTGCTCTCCATAAGTCAACAACTCAAGATCCTTCAAGACCAGTTTTTAACAGTTTTTTTTGGTTAAATTGTTCCTAAACAAAGTCTACCTTTTTCAATGAGCACACATCAACAATTTTGTCAAACTTTTCTTTCACATAGGGCATTCCAAAGGTTATATTTTGACGGATACTAGCCGTAAAAACCCATGGTTGTTGAGTCAAGTAAAACATTTTTCCATTTTTGAATATTTTACCACTATAATTTTCCAACTCGCCAACCATGCCGAGTAACAAGGAACTCTTTTTTATTTCATTTGTAAACAAAATTAACCAAAAACAAAAGCACTTTGAAAAAATACCTTTCCTGAACCAACTGGTCCAACAATTGAAACAAAATCTCCTTTTCTCACTTGAACATTTATCTCTTTCAAACTAAACTCATCCTGTTTCCAGCTAAAGTTTAAATTTTCTATCTGAATTGCCAAGTCTGGATTAGTTGGTGTCGACACTTGTCCCATGTCAAGCTCTTGCATGAGCAAAAAGTCCCCAACTCGTTTGGCACTCACGCGAAAGTTGACTACCGAGACCACTGCTCTTGAAAAGTTAAAACCAACTGAATTGCACAAACGCATGTAGAAACCAATCGAAAAGACAATAAAGCTTGGTACAAGTGGAATGCCTGCGAATGCGATGAAAAATGAAATGTTCAAAAAAGACATTAGTGTTGCCATTATGGTGTCAATGGTGGCCGTAAGCGATTGAACTAAATTCAGAAAAGTCTGATAGCGCAACTCTTGACTATTTTTTTTTATATTTTTTTAAAATTAAATTAAATTTAATTTCTTTTAATTTATTAAACTTACTTTCTTAGATCAGTTACTTTTTTGCTGAATGGTATTTCCCAGCAATACATTTTAATTATCTTGATACTATTCAAAATTTCGGTCAATACAGTAACACGTTCATCACTCTTTTGGCAATTTTTTGATCTAAATTTTTTTATTTGTTTTAAAACTGTCCACTTGACTGGAACAACTAACAACAACAGTAAAAGGCCGCTTAAAAATGTTAAACCAACTTTCTGGTAGATTATAATTATTACAATTGCCATCTGAATGGGACCTGTTATCAAATATGGCAAAAAATGCATTCCAACTTCAATCCTAGTGGTATCAGTTGACAAAAGATTTATAATGTCACCAGCAGATTTCGAATCAAGAGTTTTTAAGCTAAGTCTCAATATTTTTCGGTAAATCAGACCAGAACATGCAACTCTCAGTCGCATACCATACCTATAAGCATTTAGAAAATATGGATGGTGAAGCATACTATCTATAATGACACATGATGAAGATAAACCAGCGAAGATAAGTGCTACACCTAAATCAATTGATCCATTGAAATATTGTAGTATAATTGATATAAACAATGGTTGAAATATATTTATTGTTTCCTATTATTAAAATAATTAAGCCAGATAAAATATTGAGGATTTATTTAATATTGATAATTTGTTAAAGATGGTATAATAAAACCTTGGTGATCATAATAACAGATTGATCCATTACCTGAATCAGTACAAAAATAGCGTTGGCAATCGCTTTTCTTTTGTACCATCTTACTAATGTTCTAGCCAAACTAGGATTTGAGAATCTTTTTTGTTCCAAAATCCATTCTCTTGTAAATTCGAATTTTATTTGCATATAATCAGTATTTTTTCTTTTACCTTTCTAGATCTTGAACTAATTTATCGGCTTCATCTTCAGCAACTGGACTGTACAGATCAGATAATTGAATTTGCTTTTTTCGTCCCAAGACTAGCAAGGAATCGATCCATTTAAAAGTGATCCTTTTGAAAAAACTGCACTGAAGAAGTGGACTTGGATTATAGACAAATTCATCTTCATTCATTTTAATGTGTTATTTTTTCACTCTGTCTAAAGCAGTAATTAAATTAATCAACTTTTCATGTCTAAAAATAAAGTTAAGTGATTATTACTTTTTTGGATGGAAGAATTACAAAAAATTGCTACCAAATTTAACCAGAATTTTAACCTTTTATTCAGAAAAAAAGCGAATTTGTTAAGTAACTATTCAAATTTTGTTATTTACTTTTTATCTAGTTAAAATCCATAATGGTATTTACTGTAAGTCACATTCTAAGATTCATTCTTTTATCTCATTATATAAATCAAAGCATCTATTTCATAACTAAAAATAGAATTTATTTAATTTTTCAGATAACAAGCTTTTCGGGACCAAATTCGTTCTAATAAAAATTTTATTATCTTTCTGGTAAATTCAAATTTTGTAGAAAGTTTTGTCCAAGAGATTCATTTGAGATATACTTTTCATATGGAAACTTTAAGCAAAAGTAATATTTTCTTATGATATAGATAAACACAAAAATGTTATCAACTTATTAATAAAAATTGGGATATAATCCAAAATATTTATTAGTTATTTAAGATAAAAAAATAAAGGGATAAAATAATGATATAACAGATGAATCAAATTAAAAACCACAATATTTTGATAAATTGGATTTGACTTATTATTTTAATTAGTAGTAGTATATATATTGCAGCATGGTGACATGCGAGCGCGTCAGAGACGCGCTTTGGCAATTTCAAAACGTTCATCCAGCTTGTTTTTGAATTCGTTCAATTTTTTTGACTAGACAATTTCGCTGGGAAGTGAGTTCCAGTGATTTGATATTCTGTTACTAAAGAATACTTGTCGCTTATTGCAACATCTAGTAATTTCTCTTCTAAGTCTCTCTCTGTTGCCAAATATTTGAATTAGATCCCCACGAATTCTACGTTGTTAAACGTGGTTAAGTTCAAAAGATCGTAGCGCTTTTCATAGGCCAGATTTTTTGAGTTGCTAGCGACTAAAGTGTTCCGTAGTTAAATAAAACATCTTTTTTTATTAAATAATTTATTATTCAATTCTTAGAGAAAGTGGCCACTCTAAGTGACCAAGTAAATTAAGCTTATGAAATAGAAATAAAATCAAGAACTAGAAAGTAATATAATAATAAATACAGCTTTGAATTGGTTTATCACTATACATAGGAAAGGCCTTTCAACGCTTAAAACATTATCAATTAGCAAGAAATATAATAATTTATTTGAAAGTGGGCTAGGTCTTTAGCAAGCATAGAAACATAAGTTTCATGCATGTTAAAATTAAGCTGTTATTTCACGACACTTCAGCGACTTTAGTGGCTCTATGTTGAATTTTCTCGAGTGTGTTTTGATCTTGTTTTGAGTATAGATTTCATGATGGTTCTGAACCTACTACGGATTCAATATGTGGTCCAGGTCACGAGTGGTCAAGCATCGTTTCAATAAGCCATGGATGCATTTTGCTTTTATTGCCCAGTAGTTAACTTGGTTCCTCAATGTAAGGCCGTTTGAGAGCAAGATTCCTAAGTTTGTTTCGTATTCGGTTTTTGAGAATTTGCGGCTTGTTTTTTGAATTATAGTATAACATGGTGTAATTCGATTTTGGGTTGTTCTTGCCGGCTCTGTATCATAAAAGCAATGAAAAAAAAGCACGATTAAAATAGCAGATAAAAATTATTAGTTTGCCATAAATAGCAATTAACACCAAAAAAAATAGCAAAACTAAATTAGAAACTTTTCTTTTATTTAAAGACAGTTCAATATATCTTTTGGTGAAATAGATCTCTTATATATCTATAGTCACCATTTCTTCTTCTGGGTAAAAGGGTCATTTTCCGATTCTTCAGATTCGGATGAAGTAAAAAAATCATTGTAATTATTATTTATATCCGGTCCAAGGTCTATTTCCATATTTTGATTTTTTAGACATTTTTCACGAAATTTTTTTATACAAAAAAAAATACAATTTTATCTGAGAATGGAAGATCATTCCTTACATGCATTTATACTAACTCAACTTCACTAGTGAACAAATGGGATGCCTTTAATTCTTTGATACAAGTTAAAAACTTTCCCCATCTAATTATGGTGACAGAAACTTGGTTCAACTCAAACACAGTTAAAAACTTAAAAGATTACTCACTTTTTAACAAAGATCGCGAACAGATTGTCGGTGGTGGCGTAGCCATCTATATCCGGAATGATATAAAATCTTTTGAAGAAACAGAATTGAGCTTAATTGATAAAAATATAGAGCAGTGTTGGTGCAACATAGTCATCGGCACAGAAAAAATTTTGGTTGGATGCATTTACCGCCCTCCCTATGCAAGTAGGGAGACTAACCTCGAGATTAATCATGCCATAGCTCGTGCAAAATTCATGTTTGATAAAAAAAAATACACAGGAATACTAATTGCTGGTGACTTTAACTATCCAAAGATTAATTGGATATACGATTATGGTTTTGTTGAAGGAAAAGGAAACAACATGGGTAGAAACAATAGTAAAGCCTTCCTAGACACAATCCAGTCAAGCTTTCTGGCACAACATGTACATGAACCTACACTCGGAAATAATGTTCTAGATCTTGTACTTACAGAAGACCCTGCACGAATATATACTATTGAAAATGGACCACACCTGGGTACATCAAAAAATAATAAACTCCATTCAGTTCTTTCCTGGGAATATCACCTTGAATACAAAATGGAAAAAAAATTCGAAAACCGACAATTATATGACAAAGGGAATTACCAAGAGCTTGACAAACACTTTGAAAAATGTATTGTTAGTATCACGAAAACTTCAGATTGTGTTGAAAAACAATACCAATTATTAATGGACTCATACAGAAAGGGAACAGCAGAATTTATCCCAACTAAAAGCATTCCATTGGATATTAAAATGACTAAAAAAAGTCCAAAATGGTTTAATAATGAACTAAAGAAACTAACAAATAGAAAAAATAAACTATATTTAAAAATGAAATGCCCATTAGGACATAAGGCTCTCAAAAACGAGTACAAACAAACCTGTAAAGAGTTAAAGCGAGTGATCAAGGCAACGCGCTTATCTTACGAAGAGAAAATTATCCGAGAAAGTAAAATAAATCCAAAATTAATATATGGTTATATAAATCATCAAAG
>JAESIW010000154.1:476503-492668 GCA_016802295.1 Brachionus rotundiformis
CTCCTTTTCTCACTTGAACATTTATCTCTTTCAAACTAAACTCATCCTGTTTCCAGCTAAAGTTTAAATTTTCTATCTGAATTGCCAAGTCTGGATTAGTTGGTGTCGACACTTGTCCCATGTCAAGCTCTTGCATGAGCAAAAAGTCCCCAACTCGTTTGGCACTCACGCGAAAGTTGACCACTGAGACCACTGCTCTTGAAAAGTTAAAACCAACTGAATTGCACAAACGCATGTAAAAACCAATCGAAAAGACAATAAAGCTTGGAACAAGTGGAATGCCTGCGAATGCGATGAAAAATGAAATGTTCAAAAAAGACATGAGTGTTGCCATTATGGTGTCAATGGTGGCCGTAAGCGATTGAACTAAATTCAGAAAAGTCTGATAGCGCAACTCTTGACTATTTATTTTTATATTTTTTTAAAATTAAATTTAATTTAATTTATTAAACTTACTTTCTTAGATCAGTTACTTTTTTGCTGAATGGTATTTCCCAGCAATACATTTTAATTATCTTGATACTATTCAAAATTTCGGTCAATACAGTAACACGTTCATCACTCTTTTGGCAATTTTTTGATCTATATTTATTAAATTGTCTTACAATGAAGGCTTTAGCTGGAACTATAAGCGATAATAGCAAGAGACCTGCCAAAAAAGTTAGACCCACTTCATAATAAATAATTCCCACCACAATTACCATTTGAATCGGACCTGTTATCAGATATGGTAAATAGTATATTCCATACTCTATTCTTGTACCATCTGTTGACAAAAGATTTATAATGTCACCAGCAGATTTCGAATCAAGAGTTTTTAAGCTAAGTCTCAGTATTTTTTTATAAACAAGTCCTGAAGTTGCCACCCTGAGTCTCATTCCGTACCGACATGCGTTCAAATAATACGGATGGTGAAGTATTCCTACAATTACTGCGCAAACTGAAATAACTCCTGCATATATTAAGGCTTCAGTAATTTCCATGGTTCCATTAAAGTATCGCAGAATGATAGAAATAAAAAATGGTTGAATAATTTTTATTATTTCCTATAAATTTTGTTTATTTTGGTCTTGGATAAAATGTAATTTTTACCTGAAAAATAATGAATAAGGCATTAATAATTGCTTTTTTTCTGTACCATCTCATTAGAACTCTGGCCAAGCTAGGATTGGAATGTGTTTTTTGTTCCTTGATCCATTCTCTTTTATTTAATTAAGCTTAATATATTATCATTTTAATTAGAAGGCTACTTTTCAAGTTCTCCTGTTATCTTTTCTGCCTCGTCTTCATAAACTGGACTGTAAAGATCAGATAACTGCAGTTGTTTTTTGCGACCAAGCTTTAGAAGTGGATTTATCCAACTGAAGGTCAGCTTGGAAAAGAATCCTGTCTCAGGCAATGGACTCGGGTTATGAACAAATTCTTGTTCATTCATTATTTTGCTTTTGAAGAATTTTAATTAATTTTTTTCCTAAAAAAGAACTTTTGTAGCTTAATTTAATCTGAAAATAAGATAGTAGATAGATCATAAATTCGATTCTAGATTTTATTATAAAATAGCACCTTATCTTTTGAAAATTATTTTAAGAAATTCAAGGCTTGCAACAATTAGCTGAGAAGGCAAAGCCTTTGGCGAATCTAGAGTAACCATTCGACCAGAAATAGTAACAAAGTTATAAATATAAACAGATAGATCTTTTTTTAAATAAATGCTTTTATTTATAGTAATGAATTTATGAGACAACTCAGATTATTTGTTTAAAAAATTTACAATAGATAAAATTGTCTTTAATTATTGCAAATGTTTTATATTGATAAGAACGCGCTAAATGTTCCTTACTAATCCATTTTTATCTCTTTTGAGTAGTGTGCTCGAAAACGATTTTTTTCCACAATTTTCGGCTGTGATAAAACATTATCTTTTATAAAAAATATTTCTTACATAAGAAAAAAATAATTTTTGAGCTGAAATCTTTTTAAATTTGAAGAAAAAATCTTACAAGATCTTATTTTAACTTGTTTAGCTGATATTTTATAGAATTATTATTGAGAGATTCTATTTCAAAGATAAAAGCTAATTTGAGATAGCTTTCTGAGTAAATGCAATAAAAAAAAAACACCTTATCATACAGTAATCGTGTCTAGCCAGTATTATACAGTTTTTTAGCCTGTATTGGATGCTAAGTTGGTAAAAAATTCCAAACCAAAAGAGGAAACAAATTAAGTCAGCATTTTTGCTTTTAGAAATAAATTTTTAAATTATTAACAATAGCTTTTTTGAAAAGCTTCGACAGCAACAGCCTTTATTTGAAAACAAAATAAAAATATAGAACAATTTAAAAAAATAATTTTAAAAATTAAAAAAAATAAACATCAGTCTATTTTATTTAAAACATTTTTTAATTTTGATGATTTGAGGCCATTTGATGATTTTGATTTTACTAACCCATTAGCCAAAGCTAAATTTATACAAAAAATAATAAATATAAATGCATTTATTCATTAGGCTTCTAAATTGTCAAGCAATTTGGTTTATTGCTTAGATAAACAAGTTGAAAGTGAGAAAATGTATCACGTCACAATTTAAACTACCCAAAGCGTTTTTTTTTTCAATAGATAACTTGATTTAAAATGTCAAGAAAATTTCACAAAAATATCTTTAGTTTGTTAAATAAAAAAATATCAACAATAATTAAAGCAAATTAAAATTATATTTTTAAATGATAAAAAGTATTAAAGTTAATAACCCTGAATATTGATATCACGAGATATCTTTATACTTTTTTTAATAAAATTTGTTGTTAGTGATTATTTGTCACCTTATTGGCATTGTTTTTGTAACCAAAATTCAATTTTCCTCACAAATAGCCAATTGATATTGTTAATGCTCCAAGCTTGAATAGCTCTAAGGCAAATTTGGTCTATTGGATGAGGACAAATCGCTTAAGCGATAGCCAATTCAGGAGTCTACTTGAACTGTGTTCAAGTCGCACTTGGTAAAAAGATTTTTGAATATTTTATATAAATAATAAATGAGAAAAATTATCTGATGTGAAAATAGTATAATTCTTCAAATGGAACATGCATTAAAAGTCCATAATCTGAAAGGATCAAAATAATAGTCAACTAGAAAAATGCATAGGTCACAATTTTGGATATTTCCAAATTTCAGTAGTTCAATAGCCCTGTACCAGATTTGCACAAAAGTAAAAAAAAAGCCATTTTAGAGTCCTTCCATTAAATTTGAAAAAGTTAATTGACTTTAAATTTTTTTAAACAAACACTGAAACTAAAAATCTATAATTTATTCCGATGGTTCAGACTGGAAAGTATTTGCCAATCTGCAAGTGTCTAGTCCTGATGAAAAAATCTGGTCTTTCTCGTAATCAGCAGAAGATCTGTATGAGGGTGCCGGTGGCTTCAAACATCATCCAGTATAGAATTCGAAAAGAGCTTGTGCTCGGATAAATGGAGCTGTTCATGATGAAAGTCACAATTAATTCTTTGGAAAAAATGCCGTCATGACTCCACCTTAACCGGTTCCATTCCCGGATGCAAAAAGAGGAAGGGGTATTTTTTAAATTCCAAACTTAATTTCAAAAATTATTTAACACTCGGAGGGTTTTTTTGAAACCCTTGAGTTAACTTATCTTTTAAATTTTTATTCCATGAAAATAGGTATATTTTATAAGAATAAATTAATTTTAATATTTGTTGATTTTAATTTATCAAATTGCAAAAAAACACTATATACAAATAAGAGATATAGTTTAAAGAGTCGAAAAAACTCCTCCGGTGTTTGAGTGTTAAATCTTAAAACAATCAATTTTTCAATAAATTCAATGATAGTTTTGGTTTAAAAATTAATAATTGATTTACAAATAAAAGTTTTATCTACTAAGAAATATTTTTATTTTGATTTTTAAAAATTATTTTATTTTAGAAAAATTAAATTTAAAAATTACAGTTAAATGACTACATCAAAAAAATTAGCACTATAAAAAACTTTTAAATAGAAAAACAATCCAAATTTTATTATAAAATAATATTTTTTTAGTCTAATTTTTGAATTTAGTCGAGTGGATTTTTTAAACTTTAGATCTAAAATTAATTTGATTAATTAGTCTCATAAAGACTTTCTTATTTAAAACAAAAAATGTAAATTTTGGAATATTCAGTGGTCTATTATTCGTCGATCTAAAAATTAATTAGAATTTTAAATAATTAATAAATAAGTAATAAATAAAATATTTAATATAAATGTCTTCTAATTTTTGACAAATTTTTGTTTATTTTTTCTTTAAGATACACTTTATTTAAATACTTTTTATTGATAAATATTACTTCTTTTTTCAACATGTTTTTCCATCCTCCTCTTCCAGTGACAATTCCTGTTTTTTCCCATGTGTGCTTCATTTTCAGATCTTTTTCAACTGTATTCCTCCTGGTCATCATTGGTCTTCCAGCATTTCTTTGTTCTTGAGGTGACCAAAATATGCAACTCTAAAAATTCTGCTTGTTTCTTTGTTAATCTGATTCGAATGTCTCTTGGGAGCTTCCATTCTTCCCAAATACGCTTTTTTTTCCTATATATGCCTCTCTTTTGGGAATATTAAAGCAATATTATCTGCCAAATTCAGATAGACATTTCTCTGAATGTCAGTTAGTTCTCCTTCTGTATTTTTATAGAAAATCGTTTAAGGCCAAGAAAAGAAGTGGAAAGAGGAAACAACCTTATTAATTCTGTCTAAATTTCAAATTGGTAAACATAGCATAAAAAATTTTGTCTTTTATATATGTCTTTAAAAATTTTATGCATCTATTGCAGTGATACCACTTTTATAAGAAGTCTCATGGTGATCACAATTTTATGTATATTGTCTAGATGCTGACTGGACTTATTCAACAATGTTATGAAAATTTCTTATCTTGAACAATTGGTTGGATCACATTCCCTTTTAGTCTTAATTCTTGGTACAAGTTGGGGATATCTTTATCGATGCAGGGAGGCCTAATCACAGCTGAATATGTTCTGTAGATTTATAAATATTGATAAACTCATCCTCTCATTTTTGAACGTAGATAAGATATAAAATTTAGACACAAAAATGCACTTTTAAAATATTGCATTATAATTCATGGTAGACTGAACACAGCAAATAAATTTAATTATTTATTAATGAATAATTTTTGATAAATTTTTGTTATAGTTGAATTTTTTAAATTGATTATGACTGGAAAAATTTTTGAATAAAAATTGATTTAAAAATTGATGTTTAAATGAAGTATATCCAAAAGAATAAATTCAAAAACCTATTTTCAGGATATAAAATAGATCCATTCAAATCATTTATTTTTTAACCTGGGTTGGTAGGATATCTTTTGATAATAGTGCATATATGACATTCATGATAACTAGATATTTTGATTAATTTACAAAAAATATAAAACAAAACACTTAAGTTAGGAACAATTTAAGATAAATATACGATATTGATACTAAAAATAAATTTATTAAAAAATATAGATTTAATAACAAAAATCTATTTACACATTTAATTTGACTCGAACCTCTCTAACCAATTTAATCATGTTTTAAAAAATAACTTTCAGCACTTTTACATTAGGTTAGATTTATATTTTAGCTAATTAATTATTATTTTTTTCTATTTTATGCATTAGTTTGGAATATGTTGTAAAATCTTTTCAATATTGGCACGCTACGGAATCCTTTGTGCCAATATTCTTTAAAATTGTATGTTAACAGCATGTATAATACCGGATTGGCAACTGTGTTTGAGTATGACAAAGTACTGACAACTGTGTTTATTGAGCGAATATTTCTCACACCGGAAGTTGAAAACAACATGACAATTTGGAAAATCCAGAACGGTGACCATTGAATAATGAACAAAAAATTAATGGCCAAGACCAAACGAATGGCTTTTCTTCGCACCGAGTTCAAGTATCTGTTCTTGATTAGACTGCGTCTAGATGACCTCTTTCTAGTGAAAACTTTTTTCAAATTTACCAAAGTTTTGGCAATTTTGAATTTTTCTGCTTCTTTGACATTCTCTTCCAGATCTCCATTGGCCATTTGTATGTATGCTTTATAGTTTGACTCATTGGTGTTGATCTTGGCCACAAGCTGTTCGCTCTGCTTCTCTTCTGGATTTTCATGAACAATACTTGCGTATTTGCAACCAATTACCACCATAGATGTTTGAACAGAGTTTTTTCTTTGCCTAACTACGACATTGGTCTTCATGCGTCGGCTCGAAAAAGCCGACTTATCGAACCTTTTTTTCCAATTGTTCAAAAATTTCAGCAGTTTAAAAGAACTTATTGTGATCACCAAATATGGTAAAATGAAGATCAAAAAAAGTTTTAGAATAAAAAAAATCTTCAGAGTCGAGTCATCCCAATCACTTTGGCAAATGTAGCTATGCTGGTCGTAATTTTTAAGCTGAATGCTTGAAATCAATGGAAGTGAGAAGCATAGAGCAAAACACCAGACCAAAATTGAGTAAATAATGGTAAAGCAGGGTTTGAGCCGATCCGATGATAGCTCTAAGCCATTTTTGTCAGTGACATCATAAAATCGTTCCACGCTAAGCGCAGCCACTGTCAAAATTCCAACAATGATGCCCGAAAACTCAGTGAATATGAATATTCTGCACCCAAGCTGACCAAAATGCCAATCAAAGTCGAGTGTTTGGCTAATGAAAAACGGAATTCCCAGCGAGTAGGTTATGTCCGCAAGACCAAGGTTTATAATTAGCAAGTTGATAGGGGTAAAAGCTCGTGCCAGTATGATGATAACAATTGAAATTGTGTTGAACAAAAGTCCTAGAAGGAAAATAAGTGACAAGATGAAGTTGGAGGTGAATATAGATGGACTCAGGTCGAACAAAGTCTGTTGGTAAGCTGTGCTGTGAGATATATTGTCATTGGATACATTCGGAAAATTCATCTTAATGAATCTAAAAAATGAAAATATTTTTAATGGGAAAATAATTCCTCAAAATAGACTAATATTCCATTTGAGCTTTTTAAAAATTAATTATAAGATTTTCGTGCCTTCTAATAGAAAATAGAATTAGCTGTTTTTAAAAGCGTATCTAAATATTCATCAATAAAGTGATTAAAATTTAATCACAAAATTCATTCAATTGACACTGTTGATTCAATATTCTATTTGAAGTGATTAATTAATAGAAAAGAATTAAACTTTTTCCAGCGGAATTCATTTCCTAAAAAATACCATTTTAATTAGCTTGCTAGATATATTTTTTGATAAACCAATATTTGATTATATAAATGTAACAAAATGTTCCTATTGACTAATTTAAAAAATAATAGTTAATTAATATTTTATTGTTAAATGTGATATTGTGCTTCCTGTATCTCGAATTGTGACCACACGTGATTCATTTATTTGAAAAAAATAATTAAATTTTAAATTCTAGAATATTCTTTAGATAAAGAGTCCAATTAATTAAATAATTTTAAAGAAAAATCTATTTAATAATTTTAATTAGCTAGTTACCATTTTAATTTGAATTAAAAATTGATTTTTATGAAATCAAGTTCCAATAATTTAAGTCGAATTAATGAAATTAACCATTAACAAGACTGCTAATTGATTAAATTTTAAAAACAGGTTTTAATTTAGATTATATTGAAATTTTCATTTCGCATCAATAATCTAATCATAACTTCTAATTTTAGCATTTTGATTATTTTTTTCTGGTCAGACGTCAATAATTTTTCATTTTTTTACCATCTAATTAAGTCGGTAATTTTTCCAAGTGAAAACAATTTTACTCTTTAAAACATTTAATTAAAGATGATTTAACAAAATTTAATCCTAATATAAAATTTAAACTCGCTATATTTTCTTAATTGTGACATTTACATAAACAAATTATTGATTGAGCTTTGGAAAATTTCTGGTAATTGCATATTTTCCTTTTATTTGAATAATAATGATGTTTTGAGACGGTAAAATGTAATATTATTTGCGTGCACCCTAATGGAAGTACAACTAAATGCAAGTAATTAATTATTTTATTTTACCATGAAAATCAACCATGTCGCCAGATAAACACTAAAGCATTGGAAAAATTAAAAAAAAATAATCAGAAATATTTAGCCAAAAAATATCGAAAATAAACTTGAAATGATAATGATCCATATCAATTTATAAAAAAAGTGGTGACTTTTTTGTTCCCTAAGGATGGCGGTCTAATTTAATTAAATATGTTAAATTTATTTTTTATTTGAGATTTAAAATAAAAAAAGTATTTTCTAATTAATGGAATGTTTTTTTAAAGATAACATTGGTTTAGATCAGTTCTCTGAACTTAATAAACTCGTTTAAATTGATGAAAAAAATATGAAAATATATTATGTATGTTCAAGTTCTGTATACAATATCAATTTTGACAGTGGAATCAATTAAGTGTCAAAAAAAAACAATTTTTTAATCAAAGACGAGCATCAATAAAAACTGCCATTAAGAGTTTGATTAAAATTTTTATTTTAGTTCTTATTAATCAAAATTTAAATCTATTTAATAATAATCATTTTATATATCCTTGTAAACTACCCCATGGGCTTCAAATAAAAAATCACCGGGGTTCTAAATTAAAAATATGATTTGGGTTAAAGAATTTTTTTTTTGTTTTAAAACTATACACCCGAGGTAATACAAAAAAATATTAATTTTTTACTAGGCTTATAATTGATTAGTTCGGTACTAATTTACAAAACAAAAAAAATTTAAGAATTTATTTTAATATTTTTTTTTAGGCTGGGGGAAAAAAGAAAATTTTAATTAAAAAACTGGGGCTTTACTCGAGTCCAAGGTAGTGGAGTTAAAGATATTTATAGTCTATTTATAGTCAAGAAGAACTTAAAATATTGAAAAATTAAAAGACTTTTTTTCTTATTCAAATACTAAATAATATTTTTGATCATTAGTACATTTTAAATTTAATCTCTTAATTACAAATAATAAAAATTTAATAAATTTCTTTAAAATTTTAAAAACGAGACTAAAAAATGATTCAAACTGACGATTTAATCTAAAGAAGAAGTTGGTACTCTTTGAAACAAACAGTTAGAAGTTGTGACATGCAGAAAGAATGATATGAAATGTGATGTTCAACAAAGACACATTCTATTTCAAGTCGAGTAGGATGCGTGACGAGATGATATTTAAAAATATTGACATGAAGATAAGTGCCGAGTATCTGTTATAATTCTTTGGAAATGTATTGGAAAAGGAAATGAATCAAAAAAGGTCTAAGAGTAAAATATTGTAAATTAAGAGAATGACCAAACGAAATTCATTAGGTTTCCATTTCTAAATTCTCTCCTGAATATGCATCTATAAATATTTATTCCAAAATATTCCAATAAAAATAAGCCCTTTATAAAAAGGCTTTAATGATAATCTTTTTGAATATTTATAAATTTTTTTATATTGATCTACTAAATCCCTAATTCTATAATTGATTTAAAAGAACAGTAGATCGAATGGGAGGACTATGATCTGATAATGGATTCTTTCGAAACAGCCTGGGATTCGATCTGGAATTATTTTATGTATTAAAAATAAATAACATTAACACACATTCATCTCAAAACAATTTAAATAATTTAAAAAAACAATTATAATATTGATTTGAGATAGATTTATAAGTGTTTTTTTAATTTGGCAGTCTCCGAGAAATTTTCTCTTTTCAAATAATAATCTTCTTGGATTAAAAGCTAATCTAATTACTCAATAATAAACTAATATTTATTTGAATTTTTTAAAATGGTTCTGGAAACGAGCCTTATTTATTTTTTCAGCCTTGAAGCGATTATTTATAAATCCTTTATGTATAATTTTAATTGCTAATAATTCTTTTCGGTAACCAAAAATTTAAATCCATGTAAAGTGTTTCCGAATAAAGTCGTCTAAAATTATTTAGAATTAGATGTAAATTAATACAAAAAAATTCTGTCATTTCTTCGTACATAAATTTTAATGATATAGCTCACAATTAATAAATTTATGATGAAAATTACAGTTAATTATTAATTAAAAATAATAAAGAAAAATTCCTATTCACTTAAAAAAAAATAGTATTTTGTAAATTTTTTATTTTTTTCTTCCGATTTATAATTCACATTTGCCAAAATAAAGATAATCAAACTAATTATCTAGTATTATAAAATAATTAAAAATTCAAAGGTTCCATTATTGATACTAATTTATTAATTTTTAATTTAAAAAAAATCCGATTTCGATCAACTGTAATCAAAATGTCTACAAAATTTTCAAATTTTACCTAGAAAATAATTTTTAATTACACTTATAAGTCTTTATGTTTAAAAATTGGTACTAAACCGGCCTTAATTGGCTTTTATTATCCCATATTTTTTTTAGATTAACTTATTTCTGATAAATTTCTGAAATAAATATACGAAAATGGTTGTAAATGTCTTAAAAATCTTTAACTAATTAAAATAATCATTGAACATTTTTTTATGGTTCTGAGAGTTAAGTTGATCATATCAATTATTTAGAAATCGAAATCAAATAGATCATCTTTATAAACTATCTGCTGTATCACCAATCTGTTTTCAACTTTTTCATGACATTTTTAATCAAACTCATCATATAATGCTAAAAAATCAATTATTTTATATCGAATGTTTGACAATCCTTCGTAAACTTTGAGAGCTTATTAATTTTAGGCGTCTAAAAATAAATTGTTTTTTTTTTTTTTATTTTTTCAGATTTAAATGAAGGCAAATATTTGAGAAGCGTATCTTTAATTAACAAAAGAGGATTGTCAAAATCCTCCTAAGTTAATAGACATAAGATAATTTAAGTTGCACTTATTTTTTGTGAGTAAAATTTGAATACATAAAATAATCAATATCTTATTAATAAACATAACTATAATATGTAATTATTTAGCCGTAAGCATTCTACCTGATTAAATCTTGTAAGATTTTACTGCTGAAGATTATTTTTTATCTTTTTTCAAAAAACTTTCTAAATAATTGTTATAAATTTAATCAATAATGAATAAATTTTGGACCAACATAAAAAATAAAATTATATCAGTGTTAAGTATGGTCAAATGGTCATCCGCTGATATAACCTGGTACCAAGCTCAATAAGTCTTATTTCTTTAAATCGAAAATAATCTTAAATTAAAAATATACTTAAAGCTCCTCGGTGTTTTCTTTATCTATTATCAAATAAGAAAAAACACTAAAATTTGAGGCTTGTTATTTGAAAATCAGATTACAAGACTTTTACAGATACTTATACTAAAATCAAAAGTTTTGGCTTTTTAAGATTATTTTTATCAAATTTTTTTCAATTTTCTTTATATCTTTTCTATATTTAATACATCTTCAATCAAAAAAATATTACATGACACCAAATGCTAAAGCCAAGAGTCTGTCTCTAAGTGGCTCAACATCAAAACCTAAAATCAAACAAACAAGTATTTGCTTACAGCTTTTTAGACTAGATCGATACTTTAAATAAGCTTTATCTTTTGGCATGCAAAAAGTTTTTCTCGAACTTAAATTAGCTAAATTATATAAGTCTTTTAAAATTTGTATCAAGACAATCTAAGATTTTAATTAGTTCAATCTATATAAAAAAAAATCAATAAATTCAGTTCTAAAATCATGTTATTTTTTTAAAGTTTTCTAACCAAAATTTTAAAGAATGAAAATCAATTACTTTTTTTTTGAAAATATAATTAGCCAAAAATTGACAGTTTTAATATTGTTTTATTTTTGGTTATATTAATAATTTAAATTGTTGATTTTAAAAAAAATTATTTTAATTATCTAAAACGTGATTTGATGCAATGTTCTATATATTTTCAAATATTTTCTCATTTAAATTGTTAAAAAAGATTTTTATCTGTTTTTTCTAAATTTAATCAAATAAAGAGATGAAAAAAATCAAACCTAAATTAATTAAATCTAATTTTAGATAAGAATATGAGAAGTTAAAATCAAAATTTTTTATAATTAAAAATACCATAGATAAACAAAATAGCCACTAGGCATATTAAGTGATATTTTAAACAAAAATTGAGAAAGTTAATTGAAAAAAAATATCCTACAATAACAATTAAACTTGGATGCAAAAAAATAAAAAACAAAATAAAAACAGATTGAAAATAAGGACAATAATTATATCCAGATTCTTAAAATAATTTGGTCTTAAAATCGGCGTATCTTAGAATTAAAACCAAGTTATTTTAACACAATTACTCAATAAGTTTATACATATATATAAAGTTTATTTAAATTATTATTTAAATTGAGGGTTCCATATAAAGAAGAAGTTGGTACTTTTTGGAACAAATAGTTAGAAGTTTTGACATGTAGAAAGAATGATATGAAATGTGATGTTCAACAAAGACACATTCTATTTCAAGATGAGTAGGATGCGTGACGAGACGATATTTAAAAATATTGACATGAAGATAAGTGCCGAGTATCTGTTATAATTCTTTGGAAATGAATCAAAAAAGGTCTAAGAGTAAAAAATTGTAAATTAAAAGAATGATCAAACGAAATTTCCATTTCTAAATTCCCTCCTGAATATGCATCTATAAATATTTATTCCAAAATATTCCAATGAAAATAAGCCCTTTTTTTTTAAAAGACATTAATGATAATCTTTTGGAAAATTAATAAAAAATTTTTACATTGATCTACTAAATCCCTAATTCTATAATTGATTCAAAAGAACAGTAGATTGAATGGGAGGACTATGATCTGATAATGGATTCTTTCGAAACAGCCTGGGATTCGATCTGGAATTATTTTATGTATTAAAAATAAATAACATTAACACACATTCATTTCAAAACAATTTAAATAATTTAAAAAAACAATTATAATATTGATTTGAGATAGATTTATAAGTGTTTTTTTAATTTGGCAGTCTCCGAGAAATTTTCTCTTTTCAAATAATAATCTTCTTGGATTAAAAGCTAATCTAATTACTCATTAATAAATTAATATTTATTTGAATTTTTAAAAATGGCTCTGGAAAAGAGCCATATTTATTATTCATGAAGGATTTTTTATAAATTTTTAATAAATTTTTTTTTCTTCCGATTTATAATTCACATTTGACGAAATAAAGATAATCAAGCTAATTATCTAGTATTATAAAATTATATAAAGATTCAAAGGTTCCATTATTGATACTAATTCAATAATTTCTAATTCAAAGTAATTTGCAAAGTCTACCAAGGATTTCCTTATTTTTTTAAAAGTATTTTTCTAAATATAAAGCTTTTCTAATTTTTCAATAGAGAATTATTTAAATTTTTTTAATATTTTTTTTAGAAAAGAGCTTTATTAATTTTTACATGATAGGTGATTTAGTTTATTTTTTTTTAATTTTTAGCTAAGGTTCAACCCAGGACTTAAAGTAAAGTGTAGTGTACAAACTCAACTAATAAGATTGTTTAATATGATATGACATTTGCAATTTTTTGATTGAATTATAACTACATTAATTTAATTTTTATTATTAATTTTATTTTAAAAGACAATCAAGTTTATATTAAAATTTAGATAATTGTTTGAGTTGAACGGTAGGAAATCAGCTTTAAATGTGTACCACATGTGCATCCGTAATTGATCCACTCGTATCCAGCACTCCAGAAATAGAATCCATCCTCTTGGCACTTTCCACGAATTAGAACTGGCAATTCTTTCCAAATTGGCATACATTTATAAAAATTTTTCTCCAAATTTAAAAGTCCGGAGACTCCACACTTTTCACAAGTACAAATAACTTTTTTTCTATAAAATGGATATCTATCTCGCCTAAAAATGATCTTGTATCTCCTGGGACAAATCGATCTTTGCTCTTCACTGGTAACATTTCCATTTTGAGAATCACATTTAAAATCATACCATGAAAGATCTGCACTAGTTTCGTCCGATTTATTTTCATAAATACTAGTAGATTTTTTGTACTTTAATTCATGCTGGTTGTACCACATAGCTGAACTTAATAAGCTTGTAAATTTTTTGTTGAGAAAATACTCGTCAGGATCAACACAACCATTGGTTTGAGAATGTGACATATTTGCCATTACTAAAAGCACAACACTAACTATGGTAATCATTTTATGTTTTATTTTACAGAAAATTTTTTTTTACAATTTATATATTATTTAAAAAAAACCCAAAGGTATATACGGCAATAGTCCGATTCGCCAACTTAATTGCTCAAAGGGAAAAAAATATTTTTTTGTATAATCCTGGTTTAAGTTAAATTAAGCGTTGATTATATTTTAAAGAATTTTATATTTTTTTATTGATTTTGTAATTTACGCCTTCTTAGGATAAAATAGACAACAGCTTTAGGATTTAAATTTTTCAGTTTTTATTTATATTTTTTTAAACTGTCTTAAAGAAAGATGTGTTTAAAGTAATAAAAAAATAATATCATGTTATTTTCCACTAAAATTAAACTAAATAAATGAAATATTTTTTTTGATTAAATAAATTTTTTTCATGTTAGATTAAGATTTATCTTTATTTCTGATTGAAAAAAATATCCAAAATAACTTTTCCATATCAGATTTAATTTTTAAACCAATGAATGAAAAATTGGACCATCTTAATGTTTTGAAATTAAAGTTGCCTTTTCCTTTAATGACCAAACAGTATAATATTTTAACCTATTTTAATTTTTATTAATTTTGAGGTTTAAATTTTTGGTTAAATTTTAATCAAAAATAAATTTTGTAATTATTATCTAAGAATATATCCTCGGAATTCACTTAGATAAAAAACTTTGATAATAACATTACAATAAATACTACAAAACTCTTGAAGAGTTGAACCTAAATGGTGACATTAAAGTTGAACTTGTTGAGCGATTTTTGCTTGAAGAAAGACAAAAACAGCCCAGCAAAATACCCTACGTCTTTCTACAATGTATTAACTTGCCGTGTAAATTTATGCTTGCCTACATGATAAAACATAAGATGAGGTGTGAGTATTTAACAGTGACCAGCGAGGGATTCAGGTTTAGGCAAAAGATATTCCGCTCTTTTAATGAGCTAGTGACATGGTTTAAGCAGCATTTTAATGATCCAATACCACATCGATTAACCCAGAGATGTTCAAAGAGGCAGACATTGATTTAATTGATAACAAGCTTAAATTTCTGCATTACATGATTAAATTAAGAACTTTAATTAATAAACATCTTTATACAATTAAGAGTTTTCTTTTTGTAATTTAAAGATAAAATTGAGTTTTTCAAAAAATTTATCATATCGTTTTTTTGATTATTGTTCCTGCCTATAAATTTATTTTATATAGAAAAGATCTAAAAAATTAGCTGATTCGTAATGCTACTGAATTCAAAAATTATTAAAAATTCCATCTAAAATTAGTTTTTATAAACTGTTGAATATTTTTATTCAATATTTATTAATTAATTTAATAACAATTAAATTTTGTAAATTATTTGGTAATTTTGAAATTATTTATTTATTTAATTTTTCTATATTTTTATATTTTTTTAATAAATTAACTCGATCATACCTCATTGAGATTTTGACAGTCAAAAATAAAAGTTTTAAATTTTTTAAACATTGGTTTAAGTATGTATTCTATTAAATTCAAGGATTTCTATTTTTTTATATGAATCTAAATTCATTTTTATTATTTGATTCACTTGTCATCTTTTTGCTTAGTTTTATTTATGTAATTTAAGATACAAGTGCTAGATCTATTCATGAAACCCTCTCGATAAGTATTCATTGCTTTCTAAGATAATATATATAATGATATATACGTAGAAAATATTTGGTAAATTATCTTTAAATATATTTCTATATTGAAAATTGATATCAATTATTAATTTTTCAATGATGTGAATCTCTTGATATTAGGCTTAAATTTTTACTCTTGAATATTTTATAACAATCAATGTTTATAAATCCTAATTAAAATTAAGAATTATCAGACATTTTATTTATGGAAAAATCTTCGAATGCTGAAAACCTTGATTAAAGAGCTAAAATTCTTTTTTTGAAATCTATTTATTATAATTTTTAATCAAATCTTAAGCTTATAAAGAAAAAACTATTTG
>JAESIW010000154.1:496251-531316 GCA_016802295.1 Brachionus rotundiformis
TTACAATTTTAAATTAATCATTTTAAATTAGTTTTAAACTTTTAATACTTATAGCTCAAATTTATCTTCAAATTTTTATTTATAATCAAAAGTTTTAGATAATTTTTTAATTTGCCAAAATCAAATTTTTATTTTATTTAAATTTCCTCATCTAATTATTACAAAATTAGAAGATATAAAATATTTAAATTATTTTTATTTTCTTTATTTATCACATACTTGTTTAAGATCTTGATTATTTGATAATCGGAGTTTAGGACTTGGCAAAAGCCATAAATAAATTCCAATAAATTATGTCATTTATAGCTTTCGGCTTTCCAATGTAAATAAATTTTTTTCAATTATTATTTTGTCTTAAAGGATTAAATCCAATCGCCCTAAACACCTAGCTACTTTTCTAGCTTTAGAAAAGCACCTTTCAGAATCAGATGGGGCTTAAATGAACTGTAGGTATTTGCCTTTCGGGCCAATTGGTTCTAAAAGCAGAAATTTGCACCTGCACAAAAAGATATTAGCACAATTTTTCAACAATTCTAGACATAATATAAATAAAAAACTAAAATTGTTTAATAATTGAAAACTAATTAAATTTTTAAAATCAAATTAGATCTAATTTTTGTATTAATTAATATAAAAAAATAGCTTTTTTGTTAAAATTTTTTTAAAATAAATATCTACTAAAATTAAATAGAAATAATTTAAACAAAATTAATTTTTTTTATATTCAATTTTGAATTTTTTAAAATGGGACAAAAATAATTTTCTAAACGATTTGTTCATATAGTAGAAAACAATGGTCGAATAAGAACATGAAATGATAAAAAAAACACTGCCTAAATTCAGAAAATTGGTGCAAATTTTTGTCACACGACGACAATATTCTCCATTGAGCTTTTCAATGAATACCAAGATAGCAATGGTAAATTCAATTGACTGAAAAGCGAACAAAATGATAAGATTTATAATTATTGTGCGCGTAATTCTATGCTCATATTTCTCTGTTTTGTTTATTTTATTGTTAACATCTGCCATAAAATTGCACTTCATTTTGGTATAGATCTTAAATTGTACCAACAATACTATATCAATTATGATTACTAATAAATATAGAAAAAAATCATTGATAAAAAATTTGGCGTTGTATATAATGAAAAAAACTAGCTTCTGTTGAATATCTTTTTCCATCAATGGAAAAAACGGTTTTTGCAAAGTACCATCAAACATATTACGGAATGTGTCTCTACTCGGAAAATCATTGTAATAAATGTAGTCTTTTGCTACTAAATTGGTGTTGACTTCACTGGTTAGTATTTTGTCCGAGTTGATCAGAAAGACAAGAACTATAATGATCATCAGAGGAAAGATCTTTTTCTTATTTGGAAATAATTTGTGCAATTTTTGGTAAAAAGTTTTGTTATTTTTGAGCGAAAGAACTCGGTCCATAGCTATAAAGACATTTATTGTGTTAGACAATGTTCTTAAACTACCACCAACAAATTCCACCAAATAAATTTCCACATATTGAATATAGACATTTTTGCTGATGGCAGAACAGTAGATAGCTGAAAAAGAGACACATGTACTTGTCAGGTGAATAAGATAGATGGCACAATATACCAAATTGAATCCAGAGTTTAAGCTCATTAGAACATAAGCACAACTCTTGCTCTTTTTAATAAGATAAATTTGTTTTTGACTAAGTATTATGATATTTAGGAAATTTGTCATAACGCCAACAAGAGAAAAAAATGGTATTAGTCCAATGCTGAGAAGATTCACTATTTCAGAAAAGAATAATGAGTCTAATAAATTAAATTTAGAATATGTAATTAATGGCTTTTCACAATTGGCGAGTAATGCTGAGAAATTGCATTGAGAATGGTTGAAATTTTGGCAAAAATTGTTTATTTGATGGCTAGTGTTGACATAAAACCAAAATATGACACAAGTACAACTTTTTATATTTTGAAAGAAGGGAATTAGAAAATCATTTTTGGGAAAATTTTTAAAAAGACAAAAATCTTTGGTTGGAAAGCCATACAGGTCATCTGTTCTGAAAACAAAACTCAATTTTTTGCTGGCATTTGCGGGAATCCAACGAATAGATTTGGCAAAAAGTAGCTGAACATTGACCAGTTCAAAATGAATTTCTTCCAAATTAGTCAAATAGTTGAACAGATAATTTTCAATATTTTCCAAATAGCCCTTTAATACAATTGTCCTGACCAATTCAAATAAATTGCTATTGACCAACTGACCATCTAAGTTGAATTTATAAAATTTAAGATACAATGCATTTAGATTAAAATAAAAGCTCATATTCATCTTTTTAAAATAAAGTATATTTTTTTTTATTAGACTATTTGATATACCGAAAAAAGATAATTTTTTAATAGTTAAATTTTTAAATATGAGCGGATTTGTGTCCTTGTAGTACTTAACATTAAAGGCAAACAATATTTCTGACACTTTGGTAAACACATTCGAGCTATTGGCAACAATTCTAAAATGTGATAGATAAAAATTTAGAAGAATATTGTTATTTTGCACATGCTCAAATAAATATGTCCGTGAGTCGATTAGATCAAGACGGACTATGTGCACATCAATTGGCAAAATTGATGAAGACTTTAGGCTAAAATTAAATACTAATTTGTTGTCTAATATTAGAAAAGTTGCTGGAACTAATGTCACAGATGAAATTATATATTTAGCTTTTTTTGTGATACAGGAGGTTTTGATGGAATTAAAATTGTCAAAATTTTCAAAATGTACTCTAATTGGAACAAGACCAGGTTTGACAAAAATGGCTTTTTTTGAAAATTTACTATGTGCCCAAGTCCATGAACATTCGGAATCGTTTGTCTTCATATTCCTCTTTAGTTCATTGTCAAATAAGTCAATGTATCCACAAAAGATTAATTTATGGTAAAAAAATACTTGAATAAATACTACGTAAATTTTCATTTTGAATTTTGAATGAATTTTGATTTTGTTGTTATTATTTAAATTATTAATTTAATGTTGGAATTTAATAGGTTGTTGATAGTGTTAGATTATCTTACATTGTCAAAAATCTATTAAATTCAATTATGCTGTTGATGGATTTGTTTAGAAGACGTATGAATGGAAATTGAGTTCAGTTGTCTAAAATAACAAATAGTGGATAAGCTTTTCACCTGATCAGATATATGATCAGATATATAATTTCATGGAGAGATACAAAATTTTTGGTAGAAAATGGAAAAAATCATTATTATTCGGGGCTAATTTTCGGATTTTGTATAAAGTATAATGATTGATTAAGATTGATCAAGCCACTACATTACCAGGTGGCTTGAGTAAAAATCAAAATTTTTTTTTACAGTGATTAGTTTTGTCTTAGAAGAGAATTGTCAGCATTTGATTGCCAATGCTTTTTTCAGCAGTGGTAAAATACTTTTTTGCCATTTTACCAAAATTTACCTCTAAAATTGTGAATTTTTCCAATTTTTACGAAAAAAATGGTTTTACCAAAAACAGTAAAAATTTGAGATTTTTAGGCATTTTTGGAGTTTAAATAATTTAACTTAAAATTGGTAATTTTATATCTTTTTACGCAAATTTACCTAAAATTTAGTTAATTTACCACATATCCACTTGTCAAATTACCACTGTAAATGAGTGACTTTTTTAGAATGAAAAATTTTCGAATAAAGATATATTTTTTGATGAAATACTGTAAAATATTTTAAAAAAGCTATTCATTATCTTTAACTTTGTTTAATTAGTGACCAGGCTCTAAGTGTAACAAATTTATGGTATAAAATTAACTTTTGATTTGATGAACATTTGATAATTTTTATTATTAAAATTTTTTTCCCTAATCTTAATTTAAATTTATTTAATTCTTAAATATTTTTTTAAATGCTTGAATTTTGCTGATGTTAAATTACTATAAAAAGATAAATAAGATAGCGTTGGGGTTTGGTTTCTTACTTAACCCCAGACAAGTTTTGATAAAAAATTTGAAACCCTTGATGTCAAAAATCTTTTTAAAGCCCATCAAATGGGTAGTTACTTTATGAAATATTTAATTGAAGATAACTAATTTAATTAATTAATTTTCTGATAATGATAATTTCAATCAAAACAAAACTTAGATTTTTAATAAAGTAATTTTTATTCAAAATACGATTACAATAGAAATTTACATCAAATTATAAAACAGTTATGATTCTATCATAAATAAAAATGCATCTGAGATAACAGGAATGTATTGAGTATCTATTAGGAATGATAAATTTCTAGTCAATGATTATTTCGAAGTGAACAGCGCCCATTCGGTACAAATTATTTCTGTATATGTTTTTGGCGTATGCCTTGCACATCACATTGACCAGAACATTGGTTGTTATGTTGTTGAAATAGGCAAATACAAGTGGTGATCTGTATCCATCTTGATTTTTGTAAGGAAAATAATAGAAAGGTATAAACCCGATGGGGTATTTGCCCTGACCATCGGGCGTGAGTGAAAAATAGGTCACTGGGCCAATGAAATCCATGTCGACTTGGTTCTCTCCAAAGCACATAATAAACACATTCCTTGGATTAGCACGTACCAATGCTTCATAAGGCATTAGCTCAGCAGGCAGTTTGTCATTTGGTCCGTAAGGTTCCGGCTTCCAACCATAAATTTTGTTCATTTTGAGCAGCACACATGGCTTTGACTTGTCATATTCGTAGTTTCTTGTCTGTGTGCACATGTTCTCTGGTCCAAACATTTCCACTATTTCAAATCTGCACACTTTGTTCAAATTGAACTGTTTTTCCAAATATTCAGGGTCTGAATTAAAGTCACAATTGATAATTTGCTCTCCGCGCTTGTCATTTATGAGATAGGTGCTCAAATATTCGTCCAGCATTCGGACATAGTGCGTGTATGAATATGGATGAGAGGAGTTTTTCTCACTCGATTTAACTCTTATTAAGGTGGTGATTGAGTCTTTCTGTGGTCTGAATCCCAGTCCGGGATTTACCCCAACATGGTAGGTGTCCACTTTTTGCTGCCACATGACACTAAAGTCATTGTAATAAGTTGGCTCCCGCTTGTCAATAATGGCCATAAAAATTGCCAGCATGGTACAAAACAAACCAGCTATGGCCATATAGAAACATGCATAAAACAAACCAAGTTTTGCCCAGCTTAGACCATCTCTGCCAAATATTTCTTTTTTTTCCGGATGCCAAACAAACAAGAGAAAATTATTAAATTTGTCTTTGAGTGACAAGCGGTCTTTTATTATCAGTTCCTCTTTGAAAGCCGAAGATTTTTCCGAATATGCCATTTTATATTCTGAATAATAAGTATTTTGCTTGGTCAAAAAATAAATGTATTATTTTTCTAATTTATTATTAAAAGAAAAAAAAGTGATTTAAAATTTTTAGAACTAGGCCAGGTCGAATGATCATTAAAATGAATGACCATTTATAAAGGTAAATTTATAATATTCTCAAAAAGACAAATAATTTGTCTCATTTAACAAGAGTATTCAGTCAAAATTCAGTGAATTTGTCTTTAAAAAAAATATTATTTTTATCATTTTCATAATTAATTATTTTTGTTATTAAACGAAAATTTTATAGTCCTAATTTAATAGTGAACAGTTTACAATTTATTAATTTTTTTTCACCATTTTATTTGATCAATTTAAAAAAGATTAAAAGTTTAAAAATTCTGCTTGATCAATTAACTAAATAAAAAATTTCATTCTGTCAAGATTTTTAAATAACAGACTTTATATAGCCAATGAGCCTTGATCCATGGTAAATAGCCTCCATAGGTTTGAACATGCCAATATCTAAATTTCTAATTTTTCTAATTTCTAACACCACACCTAAAAGACCAAAAGTTGGTTACCTTTAAGCTAGCATTTTTCATGTTCTAATAAACATTACCAAAATAATATCCATTTATTCTGAAAGTGCCAAGTCTCATCTGCAAAATTGTTTATTTATTTAATTTTACATGTTATAAATTGACCATTTGTTTGGCAAAAATTGTACTTATTTAAAATTCTTGAAAAAAAAATTGGAAAAACTTATCAATTTATTTGTTGCTAAGCTTTATTTGAATTACCAACATAAATTAAAAATTGGCAATGCTTTTTTTCTAATAAAAATTAGTGTTTTGTTCATCAATTCTAAAAAAGTCTGTCCATCATTTAGCATGTATTTAATATAATTTTATGAGAATAAATTCTATAAAAATATCTATGAAAAAAAAATATGTATATACTTTATAAACCCTGTTGAAAAGATAAATAACTTAAAGCAAAAATTGTAGATCTTTTTTGGTTTGAAAAATAATATTTTGGGAGGCTCTATCCGAGGGCCAAAGCAAATGAGGAGCTCTACAAAAGATCTAGGATCGGGACTCCAACATATTTTTAGAATACTGAGAAAGAATTCCTAGAATTGCATTATTTTGGACTCCTTAAAGAAAGAGAAATTCTGGAAGACCAAAGATGGCAAGGAGGAAATTAATTAAAAGAGACAAAACTCGCATAGGAATAAACAGAAATCGTTCCTACACTATAATCATTAAGAGTAATATTTTGGTTAAAGTTCTACTTTAAAAAAATTCGATTTGTCTGATTCATGAACCACAAAATTAAATTTAATTATAGTTAAAAAAATAAATATCTTTATATAAAATTTAAGAAAAAAATTAATTTTGTTTGAATAAAATAAAATAAAATAAATTAAAATGTTTTGATTACTAGTCAAATTAAACCTATTTTTTTATCTCTGGTGAAGTAAACGTGGTGCAATTTGTTTCAGTCAGTTTAAAATGGAATTTTATTACAATTTGGTCAAATGCCTTGTGATTTAGATTATTTGAATATTTGCTTGATTGCTATGAATATGTCCAGAGCTATCATATACATAAATTGATTAACTAATTAATAAAACAAAAGAGATTAATTTAAAATATTTTATTTTCTGTGATAAATTTAAACAAAATGAAATAAACAGAAAGAAAAAAAAAGAATTAAAATATAAAAATAGTTTAATGACGAATCAATTTAAAACGATAGCCTCAGCAAAGCTTAAATTTATTTATCTAATAGATCTTAAACCGATATATTACACACTCACACGTAAACTTAATCCCACATTTCGTCATCATTATTTATAACAGCTTGTGGTTGTCTTGGCGGAGAGGGTGGCACATAATCATTTTTTCTAGCTTCAAAGCTCGAGTTTTTCCAATTTTGAGAAGCATTGGTATCACGTGCATTCCAATTATCATCATCATCCTGTCTTCGACTGCCAGAATTCCAGTCATTATTTCTCCTAAAGTCATTGTTGGCACCGCGTCCTCCGCGGAAACCACCTCTGTTGCTTCCTCGGCCTCCTCTTCCGCGGTCAAAGCCTCCACGTCCCCTGAACCCCCCTCTGCCTCCTCTTCCCCTATCACTAAATCCTGGGCGCTCGCGGTCCGACTGAAAATTGTCGCGAATATTTGTCTCACCATCTTGGGATGCCTGATGCAACGAGTGGGCTCCTTCGTCCCAATCATCTATTTGCATTGGCTGACTAGTTGTGTTCGATACGCTCATTGTGCTCATCTGACTCATTAGCTGTGTTTGAGATTGATTGATTTGGGATAATGGCTGTGGTATTGGATCATTAAAATGCTGCTTAAACCATGTCACTAGCTCATTAAAAGAGCGGAATATCTTTTGCCTAAACCTGAATCCCTCGCTGGTCACTGTTAAATACTCACACCTCATCTTATGTTTTATCATGTAGGCAAGCATAAATTTACACGGCAAGTTAATACATTGTAGAAAGACGTAGGGTATTTTGCTGGGCTGTTTTTGTCTTTCTTCAAGCAAAAATCGCTCAACAAGTTCAACTTTAATGTCACCATTTAGGTCCAACTCTTCAAGAGTTTTGTAGTATTTATTGCACATAACCTCGCGCACCAAAGCCACCATAGGACTTATAAATCTGGCAAGTATTTCATCCAGATCTTCATACTCTTCGCCTTGAATTACCAGCTTTTTACCAAGCGAAAATGAATTGGCTTTTTTCTCCTCCAGAACATCGACATGTTGGTAGCAGCCAGAGCCCACTTTCCAAGTTACGGTCAAATGATCGCTGCCTTTCGACGACGGCCTAATTATGGCCTCGCCAATGTCTGCCTCTTTGAGCATCTCTACGGCCTGAGCGTAGCCTACATTTTTGAAATGTGGATGCGATATGACTCGTTTTGTGTATACTTGTTTGTGTTGTTCGCGTTTTTTCTTCTCATCGAGTCGTTCACGGTCTTCTTGTGCGCTACGATAATCGTAGTAAGGGTCTTTGGACGGTTTCCACTTGTCACCATCGTCTCGGAGATCACTGGTCCGCGAAGTCAAGTCTATGCGGAATTTTTCCGGGTCTAGCTCGCGTATTCTCGCGTGTATTATCATGCCAACTTTGATGCGGTCCTCGGGATTACTTACTTGGTTGTCGGACAAATTTCGCAGTGCTATGAAACCTTGGCAACCATTTTCCAACATTGTGCGCACTCCTACAGGAGGTCCTGGACACTCGTCTGTGTCAAAATGGGCCCATACTTTGCCAATTTCATTGAAATCATTTTTTTGACAGAAGGTGCACTTCCACATGCCTGAGTTTTCGTCTTTGACCGGATTGGCAGCGTCCAATTGTTCTTTGGTCGGCCTGCGTCGACTTATGCCAGTAACTCTACAAGTTATTAATTTTCCTTTGAAAAAAAATATAAAAAATAATATCATTTTAGTTTTATTCTATAGATTCCAAGAATCTTTGACTATAGAAAGTAATTGTTAATAGATAACTATACTTTTTATTTTTATTAAAGTTTATCTTTAATTTAAATCTTATCAACTTATTAACTATTCAATTGATTAATAAATATTAATTATTAAAACTTTTTGTTTGATAATCATAATGCTTGTTTTATATATCTTTATTGTCAGGTCATTAATGGGAAAAAATCTTTCGATTTTTAATACTTAAGTATTGCCAATTTGTTCCACATAACTTAGATATGGAATAAATTATCTTCTTTTTTGAGATCATCTAATTTATGAGGTATGTTTAAAGATCAGCCTTCAATTAGAAACCATTATTTTTGGTTAATTGAATGTGATCATTTTGGATGAAGTCAAGACTTTTTTTGTCTGATTATCACTTTTTGTTGTAATCAATGGTCAAATTTGACAAGACCATTTATTCTTTTTTTTTAAAGTCGTAGATGAATGGTCTTGTCAAACTTGGTACAATAGAGCAAAAAAAACCATTAAGAAATCTTAAACTTTTTTCTAAAATTTAAAGCCTGGTCTTTAAAACACATTGTCCAGTAAACAAATTTGTATTTTTCATAAAACTCTTGGAGAATTTAAATTTATCCTATATTGAGCGAAGTGTATTTGGCAGACCAATGCAGATTTTGTCAATTTATACAAATTATTATGTACCACTAGATTTAATTAAATGGGACAGATTTTATTTTAATGTTTTTTTCCGTTCTACTTTACCAAATTAATCAAAACCAGCTTTCAAATAAGAGCTTATTTGTTAAAGTTAAGGCTTTAGAGCCATGGAAAATTGAGGATTATGGATGGAATTGAATGGAAAAAAGCCAAGGAGTTTTCTATCTGTTTTTTTTTTTGTAAAATTCTTCGCTCACTGTCTCATTTCTTGAGCTTAGAAGCATGTGGTACCAAAACCAAGCTAGAAGTGGTGGTTTTTCAGAATGAAATATTCAATCAATAAAAATCTACTTAAAACAGATGGACATTTATTTTATTTTTAATCATTTGGAAATGAGACAAAGGTAAGGCCAGTAATCCAAATTTATCCAATGATTATTTGAAGAAACTCTAATCAAACATTCAAATCAGAAAAAAAAGCTTGTCCAAGAAATGGCGAAGATTAATGCAGCGAGTAAAATCATAGAAAATATTCTAATGTGTAATAATTATTCAATCATTTTGCCAAACAAAGCATTTATTCAATTACCAAGCAGTTTTTCCATTAAACAATCGAACTACAAAAACACTTAAATAGCCTAGTTCAAGGAATCAAGAGTCCAGCGGACATAAACAATCAATTAAGAAAAAGTCTGAAAAATAAGAAAAGATAAGATAGTATAAGAAATGATAAGACAAAATAAGAAAAGATAAGATATAATAAGAAATGACAAGATAGTATAATAAATGATAAGATATGATAAGATAATATGTTACCTTTTGAAAAAGTATCGGGTGTTTCGTGTATAAGTGTGTAGAATCGTTGAACAGGATCCATTGGAGTATATGGCACACGTCTGTCCCTATATCTGTAAAACAACTCTTGTCTTATATCGTACAAAGTGGTTAGCTTGTTGCCGTATCCGGTTCTCATGAGCTCGTCGGCAAAAGCGTCCAAGTCCAAGTCTTTGAGGCGGCGCGGATTCTCAAGTATTTCCTTGAGGGCAGTGCGCGAATTGGCCGCCTCGGAGTTCTCGTCCAAGTCGAGCGCATCGATGGCGATCTTTTTTGCCCATTCATAGGACTCCAAATGAATGCGCGTCGAGTCCAACGGATCTGTATAATTGGCCTCGTCCTGGCTCTCGTCCTCGTCCTCGTCTATCTCCTTGGATATCTTGTCCACGTCGAGCTTAATAAAGCCCGAACAATTTATAAACACTTTGCGACCAAGCGAACACTTGGTAACCAAACACAACCGATTGGGAAACACCGGATAGGTGGCAAACTCTTTGGTCGACGGCAATTTGCCCTTAAGATCAAGCCGCTCGGCTTTCAGCACTTTGAGTATGTGCGCGGCCTTGCGCGGTCCCAAACCGCACACATACTGCAACACGCCGCTGGTGTGCGGCTCCACATCGCACCTATTCATGTCAACGCCCACATCATTCACCACATTAATCAACTTGACCTCCAGCTGCTTGAGCAATTGAGTGGCGTCGTCCGAGCTTCGACTGCCCGACGCCGAAATAATATACTGCATCATTGGATGCAGCTTGAGGCCCAATATGTCCCTGTCCTGGTTGCACAATTGACTTATGCACAACAACGGGTCCTGGATATAGCGAGCCAAGTGGACAGCGGTGCGCAACAAGGCCGGCACCGATGCGCCAAACTCCTGCTGACACAACTTGGACGACTCGCACAGCCTCGCCACTTGGCTATCGATCAGCTCGACACTGATGCCCAGGCCGAGCTTTTTAACCATATCGGTCAGCTCTTCCTGTATGAACAGCGCCTCCTTGTTCTCTGCGGCCACCACAATGACCTTGGGCCTCTTGGACTCGACAAACGCCTCCAATTTGTCCATTTCGTCCAGCTTTTGTCTCACGTCAGCGCTCGGCATTGACTGTGCGTCACGTGACCTGGTTCGTACATGCAATTTTTTCAAATAGAGCGGCTCGTTGAGCGCGCCGTCAGTGTTGACACACGCACAGCAATAGTCGATCGATTGATCGTCGTCGACGGTAGTGTAGCTAATGGCGAGCACCCTCAGCCGGTCCTCTTCGTCATCTATGGACTCAATGGTCGGGTTGTACGGCGCTATCTTAAGCATGTTCTCCAACGTGTCACAGCACTGCTTGAACACGTACTGCTTGGCTTCGGTGGCCAGCCGCGACCTCACCTCTCTCTCCATCTCCGGCATCAGGAACTTAAAGCACATCTCTTCGACCACGAGCGCTCGCTGCTTGTTCCACTGTTCCACATTGTAGCTGAACTCGTCTTTTTGATAGAACGACTTTAGTTTGTCGACTATGGAGCGATTTTTGTCGTCGTGTATGATCGACTCGTGCCAATGGTCCTTTTTGGCGCGCGCAAACGACTCGACCAGTCCGGCGCATTCGAATTTAAGGCTTACGAGGCCGTCTTGCTCCGCCTGGCACAGCTTCAAGTACTCGTCTTGCTTTATCTCACTAACAGGCTTCATTTTGACATACTTGTAAGCATAGCACGGATGGTTCTCGTCTATTTCGTTCAATCCTCTTGGCACACTGGCCTTTATGTTCACACACACGCGTTGCATGTACAAATCGCGAAAATAGGCGCGTATAGACGGCTCTTTGGCAAATTGAACGGCCAACATGTACCGACACATGGCCAGTATTTGTTCGACAGATTCGAACGGCTCGCGCATAAACTCGCCGGCCAATTGCTCCGGCTCGACACTCTCCTGGTCAATGTCGTGTTTGGCGTAGTCGGCGTGCAAGTTTTCGGCATAGTCTTGAGCCGACAGGCCGAATCGGTCGGCCAATTGACCAATGCCCATCGCTTTGCAATAATTGAACGCGTCTTTTTTGGAGGCGTGCTTGGTCAGCTTCATATTGGCAAAGTACTGGTCGTCTAGTTGCTCTTGGTCGTCCAATTGACCATTGTCCATTTCGGCTCGTTTGGTCTCTCGTTCAATAATGGTCATTTTGAGCTCGTGTTCCTTCATGGCAGCCAGGTCCGAGTTGTAGTGCAGATGAAAGTGGTTGTAGTGGTCGAGAAATTGGTCTATATTTTGAATGTCCTTGACCTTTTGGAGGTCAAGGTCGGTCAGTGGTCGGTGGACGCGCGTGTCCGTGCTCTTCAGGTAGCTTTGCATGCGCTCGAGCAGCCTGTACAGACTCTGCTTGCGCTGATTGAGCTGGCAGTACTTTTCGTCAAGGTCGTAGATTTTCCACAGGTGCTCGAGGCCGAGCTCGGGCTCGTAGTGCTCCTTGCGGTACTGGGCTATGAACGGCACCTCGAGCAGCTCGTTGCGTATAAAGCCGAGCACTTCTTTGACCCGGGCTAGGTACAGCGCTTGCTTGTCCTCGTCCGGCTGCTCGTACAGCTCCATTCGGTGCAGTATCCACTCGGCCTCTTTTTCCAACTCGTACTCGTCCGGCTCCGCACTGACCGGCACTTGACGCAGCATAAAGCGCTCGGGCTTGTCCTCGATTCGAATTTGCTGATCGAGCTCGGTGAGCAGGTTCCTCTCGAGCTCTTGCGGCTCGAATATGTCCTCTATTTTGTGCATGGTCTTGAGACGATTGCGTTTGTTGGCCGCTTTTTCGTACGTTTCGTCGTCGTACTCTTGGTCCTCGTCGGCCTCTTCGTCGTCTTCGTAGTCGTCGTTGGCGCGCTCGTCGTCCGAGCCGACGCCGAGCTCGTCCGCATTTACGCCGAATATGTCCAGTGCTTCTTGTTGAGCGTCGTCGGTGTACATGCGCTTTTTTTTCTGGGCATGAGCGTGGTCGGCTCTGTTCGGCTGGGCCTCGTCGTCAGTGTCGTCCACAATGAAGCTGCCCTCGTCGTCCGAAGGCTCGGCGTCGACCAGTTCGTTTTGTTTGGTCTTCTTGGGCCCGGAGGGTTCGATGTGGCGCGCCGGCTCGGCCTCCTCGTCGCTGCTCTCGCTGCGCACCTCGATGCGGCGCTTGCGTCGCTTTATGCCCACTTGTTCCAGGTCGTCGACCTCTAAGTTGTCTTTAATGAGGTCAAGGTCGTCGTCGGACAGTTCCGACATGCTTTCGTTAGACGATGATGACCTTGACCCGGCCTCCGAAGTTTGCACGCGCTTTTTTTTCTTTTTTTTGTCCTTTTTGCGCTTTTTGGACTTGTGGTGCTCGCTGTTCGTGGCCTCGTCCGGCTCCTGTTCTTCTTCCTCTTCCTCCTCCTCGTCGGCAATGAAGTCGTTGAACTCTTCGGGCTGTTCGTTGTCCTCATCGTCTTCGTCGTCGTCATCTTCTTCGTCGGCCACGTCGTCCCCTTCCTCTTCCTCATCTTCCTCGTCGTCCTCGTTGTTCTCAATCAAAGCATTTGAGGAGAATTTTTTGGACGTTTTTTCGAACTTTTCGACCAGTTCGTCCTCGTCGTCGTCGTCATCGATTATGGCGCGGCTCTTTTTCACTTTTTTAGACATCTGTGTTCCACTAATTAGCTTTATAGTCAATCTAGTCTGTAGCCTAGTCCAATATTATGAGCTTTGGTTATATTTATAATGAAATTGTTTTTGCCTGGTGTAGCTTTAATTCACCAAATTTCATAATGTTTTTTGTTTTACAAAATATACATGTCTTTGTCAGCGCTGAATGTATAAAATATTTGCGCTATTTTATATTCTAAATGCAATACCAACTTAACATTTCCTTACATTTATTGTTTGTAATTACCTATATAATAACTATGGACTAACCGACTCGATAAAATACTACTTTTATTTAATAGAATATTGTATGTTGAATAATCTTAACCATTTTTTTGTATATAAAAAACTGAATTTTTTACTTAATTGTAATATGGATATTTAATTTTCTATTAATTTTTACTTGAATTTGTCCATGGGACTTAAACTTTAATTAAATAAATATAAATAAATAGACCTAACTTTGGAAGCCTTAAGTTAAGACTTTATCTCAATTGAAAGAGAGAAGTCGCTTGGTTTGTGGTTCCAAGCTAGTCTAAATAGTTGCCGAGTTCGCAGCCGATCAAAGTGCTCGGATGAGTGGCGCTGTTTATGATTAACGTCCCACTGGCTTCTTCGGTCATAACTCTGCCAAAGCCGGTCCCAAGCCCGGTTGCGAAAAGAGGAGGGTGACAAATAGCTACCGCAAACTCTTGCAAATAGGTGCCCCCCTAAGACCCCATTTTTAAAGCTAATCAAAAGTGGATTAATTCTATCTTTATTGCTTTCTTGTAAATATACTTGGATCTTTAAAAAATATTTAATTTGATGAAAATTTTCTATCATCTAAAGGCTTAAATTCTTCAATAAAGTTTCATTTTTCTGACTCAGCAATAAGTTTTAAAATTACAAGCTAGGAAAAGAGCTCTGTATCAGGTCAGCTCTTTCTCCTCGTCATCTCTTCATCTCCAGCCCGTAGGTTTTGTGAAGTTCAGTACAAAAGAACAGAACAAAGTGTAAAAAAATGAAATAACTTTTTTTCTAAAAGTTTAAAATTAATTCTGTGAATGCAGAATGATGCAACATTCAAAGTTGCATCAACTGTAAAAGTCTGCTAATGATGTGCAAAATCTCTGCAAAATGCCCTACACTCGATTATATTGAAATTTAATTTCTGCTGAACTCTGCAAAATTAACAGACATAGATATTTGATGCAACTTTGAATGTTGCACCATTCTGCATTTACAGAATTAGGTTTAAACCTTTAGAAAAAAACTTGTTCAATTTTTTTTATTTTTTTTCTGTTCTTTTTGCCATTTTGTACTGAATTTCACTAAACCCAGCCCGTAGATGTCGGTAGTTTAGAAAATTCGAATATCACTTTGATATATCTGTTTGTACAGAATTTAAACTTGATTAAAATAAGTCCTAACTTATTTTAAGTTAAATAAAATCAAAATTTTAAGATTTTTTGATTATAAGTTAAACTTGAGTAAAATGATGGTTTTATTCTAATATCTTTTGATCAGAATTTGATATTTGTCTGAAATTTTACGCACACATTACTTAAAATAAAAAATATAAAATGAGTGGCTTTTCAAGTTTGATTTTAGCACTTTTTTGAGAGTTTTTTTTTCATATTACCATTTCTTACGTAGATATTTCACCAATTCAAATAAAAAGTATAAAAAAATATATCATTCAAAGGCTGAGAGGTTTAGCTACGATATGATATATATTACTTGATAGTTGCACAACTAATTGATGAAAAAAATTAATTTAAAAATAATAAAAAATTTATTTCTTTAATTAAAAACTATATGATTTAGGAATGTTTATTTTTTTATCTTTCTGAAAATATTTTATAACAATATAAATATCCAAGATAAAGACATATTTGAATAAACTTGATGACAACTTGATGGTGGATCGTCGGATTATAATTCACATTTGACAATGCAAGCTTAAATGCTTAAGTTACATTGACAATTATATTATTTATAAAAATATAAAGAATAAAAAATGATCTCTAATCAATAAAATTACAAAGTTTTGTTCGAATTTTCTTTCTCTCGTAAAATATTTATTAAAAATATTAATTTCTTGACTTCCTAATTATCTTTTGGTATTTTATGAAATATTCCCATTCACGATTAGAATTCATTACTGATAAATAAAAAATCATTCTTAATTTGAGATTTTAAGCTTATCTTTTAATAATAAAGTTTAAAAGTCTTGCTATTATCTTTTTTTTAGATTTGAGCTATTTTAAAAACAATTTTCAAAAAATTAAATCATTTAAATAAAATTTAACTCCAACATTTTTTAATCAACTCCTAAATGATTAATCAATTAGGTATCAATGAGTCAATTAATCACCAAATTAAAAAAAAGAAAGCTAATATGTCTACTTAAATTATTTGACAATCTTTTCTAAATTCCTCCTAACCTAATATACAAATCTTTGAACTTGGTAAGGATTTTTACTCTAGTACAACGATTTTAAAATTTAAAAGCACTGTCTATATATATTCTAATTGTTTAAATATTTTATTAAATAAATGAAATATATAAGTGAGTCAAAGTTGAACAAAATTTTTCAAATTAATTTTTTCAATACTATTTATTATGTACCTAGTTGCATTTTTAAACTTGTACCAAAATGTACAAAACCCATCTAAAATGGTTGAAAAAAAATATAAAAATTCAAAAAAATATCCTTTTAAAAGCAAAAATTTATGTCCTCTCTCATTTTGATCCGAGACTTGATCTATCAAAAGCATGCTATAAGCTTTATCTTATAATATAGAATATTAAATGAATATTTTTCTATTATTTTTATTGTTGAGATGATTTTCCAACTAACTCTTCTTAAGCGGCGTGGTCGTTTTGGAACCATATGGCTCGCTGCGCATCACCCAGCTAAAATATCCAAAACAGAAATAGTTAGAATAAACATTGCCAAAAAATGTGATGAAATAATAGAATATGTAATAAATGGGAGAGAAAATCGGCCAAAGCTTTCGCTAGTTGTTTCTTCTCATTTGATGTTGGGTCTTTGTGTTCTGGCCAAAAAGCAAACTCAATATTTACTTGATGATCTGGTTCATTTGAGACAAGAGATCCACAAGTGCTATATCAATGAGCAATTGGTAATTAAAAAGCCAAAGGAAACGCCAAAAAAAACCCCAAGGAAAACTCCTAGAAAATTGACTTTACATGCCGAGAAAACAACTCTGACACTTAAAGAAAATCTTCCACTGCTAGTTACCAATTTGGAGACTTTTTACGAGCAAGAAAATGAGCGTTTACGTGACGCTTTGGATGAAACCATAGAAAAATTGTCTGTTTCAAGACCTCAAGTAGCAATTTCTTTAGCAGAAGAGAATCTTGACACAATCTCGGCTGTTCAAGCCGAAGACTTCCAATGTGACAGCGCAATGCTTTTCCTGCCTGAAAATTTGCAGGAAACTTTTTTTAATATTGAAAATTTGGAAAAAACCAAAGTTACTTCCACAGTTAAGTTTGATCAGCGAATCCAGCCAAGGATCCCTTTCAAAGAACTCAGCACCAATGAACAAATCAGGCGTGACCAATTGACCAACACGATTGCACATGAGCAAGAAGTTGATATTTACGCAGAAATGGAAAGTTTATTGGCACAAAGACCAATTGATACAGAGAATATTCCTCCAGAAATTACCAAAATTCCAATGGAAATACCTAAACTGTATCAAGAGACTTTTGTTGAGCCTAGTGTTCCGCTAGTTTTAGCTGAGCAAGCCGTCCAAGCTCAAGCTGACCAGACATTGGCGCCTAATGTTCAAATATCTGCTGAAATTCCAGCACAGATTTTGCCACATCGACGCATTAAAAAAGAGAAAAAGCGTGGCTTAATAATTGACGAGAATACTGAATTTTTAGGCTCTGAGCTCTCCAAGAGAATACGCCGCGATGCTGAAGAAAAAAACCTAGTCCAAATCTTTGCCAAAAATAGACAAGAAATGAAATTAAACTTGGACTTTTTGAAAAAAGATCTCTTAAAGGAGGCCAATAATTTAATGATGAGAAAGACTCGAATTTATTCTCGTCAAGAGTCAGAACAGTTTATAAAAAATACTTTAATGCGTTCAAGCTTAAAATCTACTAAATTGATGGATGATAATTTTGGTTATAGGACAGAGGCACAACAATTTGAGAGTGTTCTCAATGCAGAGATGGAAGAAGAAAGGCAAATGGGCGAGAGTTTAGAGCGTGGTCGTAAAAGACAAAGCACATCGAGAGTTGATGCAGAATCTGTGCGAATATCATCTAAATTAATGAAGTCAAAGGACGGTGAGATGGATTCAAGATACCAATTTGAGGAGTCGAATACTGTCCAGTTTCAGGAACAAGCTCAGGAGCAAATTCAGCTTGAAGTACCACCGTTGTTTCCAGAGCCACCGTTGATTTCTGTTCGTGCACCAATTTTGGAAAGAACTTTGGAAGTTGATGATTATGAAAAAATTCTAATAAATGAAATAAAACAAAGAGAGTTAAGTTCCAAGATGGCAGTTTTACAGCAAATAATCAAAGAAACTGATTTAGCTGAACTTTATGTGTCCGAGAGGCGGAAATTTGGTGTTAAATTGTTTCAGCAAGTTTTAACAATGTGCAAGGACCAGAGAATAAGGGCTGAACAAGTCAGCTCTTATAGCGCTATTAAATTACAATTAGTTTAAAATGTTGTCATGTGATTTATCCGCATATTTTTTTTACTTGTTACCTCAGTTTTGTTTAATTTGGACCATTAAATTAAAAATTTTTCTGGATATAGTTACTTTTTTTAAAAACAATTCCAATATTTAATAAATTTTTGTAAAAAATTAAAAATAACTCTTAATACTTGTTTATAAGAAATTTGGTTGAAAATTGCCATCAATTTAGTTAAAAAACAAAATTAATAAAGAAGAAAAATATTTTTTATTATAAGAACTTCATTATAAAAAAAGAACTATTATAGTAAAATTAGAACTAATTAGTGGAAAAGTTTTAAAGTAAAAATATAATCTAATTGATTAAACTATATTTTAAAAAAAAAAATAAAAATAGAAAATAGAATATAAGCTTTTTCTTTGGCACAACCATTCAGGCAATAAAATATTTTGGACACTTTTTGTTGACTTGACTTTAAGTTTGGATTATTTAATTTGTTTTCTGTCTCTTAGACGGATAATTCTTAAATTATTCTTTTTTAATTTGTTAAAATTATACAAAAAAAGTATGCTTCAATTATCTTTAGTGGAATTTTCAACTATTTTTATGGCAAACTAAATTTATTTCATATTTCATGCCGATCATGAAATAACTAAAGTCATTAAAATTTTTTTTAAATATAAGAGCCATGTAAGATTTTGATAAAATAAAAAAGATTCATTTTACCAAAAATATTAACCACTTGTTGCAACAGCATAGAATTCAAAGAACTTTTAAAAACCATTAGAGGGATTATTTGAGTAGATTGGTCTTAAACAGTGTCTTACTTTACAGCAACTGAACCATACAGAAGAACGAATTCTGAACCAATGCTTCAATGGATCAAAAATGTAGGAATGGAAAAAATACGCATACCAAACAAGGCCCAATGGTCAATAATCATGAAAGAGTTCAGATAAATGGAAAAGACAATGTAAGAAGCAAGGGTAAAGGCTAAATCGATTTCATAAATGAATATATAAAAATATCAACTAATCGTCTTTCTACATTAATAACATTTAATGGCAATTTACCAATTTTAGAAGCTGAAAAATTATTTTAATAATTAAATATTTAACTAATTTTAAAACAGATCTATATAATTTATATCTTTAATTACTTAAGATAATTTTTAATTTTGAATTTAAACCATTTTTAAAACTTTCTTAACAAACTCTTATGAATGTAATATTTCAAAATTTTGAATGCTCAAGCACATAGTTATTTATCTATGTCTATTTTATGAATAATTACACTATATTGCGGCGCTAAAATTTAAAAATTCTTATTTCTTGGAATGAAATTGAAGCAAATCAATAAGAATAGAATAATTGAAAATACAGTAACTCATTTTTGGATTAAAACAGGCTCGTTTGTTATCGTGACCGCAACTGTTGCCTACGGAATTTACATTTAGTAATAAGAAATTAAATATAAATAAATAATAATCTTAAATCATTGATGAATTTCCAAATTGAAGCAATAGTGGTACCAATTCTGTGATAGCTAGGTTTATCAACTATACAAACCAGCTCTCAGAGCGAATCGAAAGGAGAGAAATACAGAAAAGGGACAGACCACGTAATGCCATGGTCATGAGCTAGAAAAAAATTTTTTATTAACCAATTTTTTATTAAGTTGTCCAGAACGCCTACCAAAATTACTTGAAGGAGAAAAAAAATTACAACAAAGAATTTGAGGAAGAGACCAGGAGACGCTTGCTGGAAATCCGCGCAAAAAACCAGTCCCAAGAGCAAGAAAAGCCGGAACCTAAAGTTCCAGAAGCGACTCAACTCCGAGAACTTGAACCTCCAAAGCCTGGCTTAAAGCAAAAGCTTGTTTACTATTTAACTCTTGGATACAAAAAATATTAACAATGGACGAGACTTTTGATGAATTTAGGGAAAATTTTAAACAAATTAAAGAAAATAGACAAAAAAAACATCAAGCCCAAATTTCGAAATTTCTTACACCATCTCAATCAAATAGAAGTTGTGCAGAAATTTTGAGCAATGATTCTGATTTTGGTACAAAGCTTTCGTTTCACAAACTGGACGAATCTGTCGAGATTCCAAAAACCCAGGAGCTAAAGAAGCAAAAAAGCCTCAACGACTCCAAAACAGATATTTCAAAGTATTTTTCCAAAAGCGAACAACTCAGCTGTCCAGTGTGTTCGCTTAATTTGAATAAACTCGAAGAGTCCAAAAGAGACAATCACGTTAATCAGTGCTTGGATAGAAAGGACTATTTGAGCTATGAATACAAGCCATCCAATAAGTTTAAATCAAAAAAAGAAGAGGAAAAAGTGGAATCTATTGCTGAAAGTTCCAGCAACCAGAATGAAATTCAGAAAAATCTAAGCGAGTCATTACTTAAAGACGCCGTGCCTAATTGTCCCATTTGTGGCAAAGTTTTGCACAATTTTAATGTTTATATTTTGTCTATTATTTTTTGAATAAAATTTAAAGCTTTGAATTTATCTTTTTTTTAACTGATTGGTTTTGTGGTCAAGTTTGACTAATAATAAAAAATTTAAATTTTTTAGATAAGTTCAAAGCTTCACAAGTCTTTTATTTATGATATTTTTATGTTTAGATTCGTCAAAATCATTTGAAAAAATGCTCCCAAGTGTTCCATATCAGAACAGAAAGTTTGGTTGAGTTGGTCCGCAAGCAAAAAGAAAAAATAGAGCTAGAAATATCAAAGGGCCTCATTCCGACAGATGTTTAGTATAATAGTTTAATTTTTTAAGATTAAATTGATTGCTAAAATTGGTTCAAGCGTTCCCAAGGCTAAAAAACAAGCTGAAAAGAAGAAAAAAATTGGTAATCGAGTTATAAAACTTGAACAACCCGAAACTAAAAATCAAGAGCAGTTGCAGATCGCGATTGCCTTGTCAAACTCGCTCAATCCGGCCGAAGATTGTCCCAAACAACTTGAAATAAAATTATTTAAATCTAAATCTAAAAAAAATGATAAAAAGTATTTGAAATTTTTCTTATTATTTTTCTTAGAATTTTCAATTTATCTTTTATCTAGAGGAAACATTGAGTCGGTTCTATTGATGGTCGATGAGGAAACCCGAGCAGCAAATTTAGCTAGTAAATTTGCCAATTTGTTGGAAAACCAAATAAAATATGATCCTGATTCTGATTTAATAAATATAAAATTTGTAAAGACAAAATTTAAAGCAGATAAAAATTATCTGTGGAATAAGTGTAGGTATTTTAAAGAGAGTGAGGAAAATTTTTACGTAGAAGCATTTTTGAAAACTGGACGCTTCATTGTTGGCCATCAAGTCTTTATTGACAAAACTGACCAGGTATTCAAACAATTTAAAAGATAAAAAATTGAAACATTGTGATAATTTATTATTTTAAAACTCTCAAAGTATATAGGAATAAGCTGGGTATAGAAATTAATAAGAATTTAATTTTTAAATTAGATAACTTTTGAAATTCTAAGAAATAAAAAAACAATATTATTAATTAAGTATTAAAATGGCATCAAATATTAAATAATCATTTTTCGTTAATATTAATAATATTTAAAAGAAGTAAACGAATAAGTTCTGTAAGCAGTTGGTTGACGTCTGTCCTGAGTTACTTCCAATCTCAACTCTGATTCCCTAGGTAGGTCAAGATTGGAACAATGAGTTACATGACTTTAGTGATAGTGCTCAACTTGGTTGATTAATTCTTTTGTGATTAAATTGATCGCAATTTTTGATTGCAGGAACTTCTTTTGCTAGAGATTGACCAGTAAGCTGCTGCAATTAATTTATTATTTTTAAAAGTAGATTAGAAAAAGATCAACAATCAAAAATAAATTTAATTAAAATTTTTTCCAATTCTTATTTTAAAATCTGTTAATTAAATTTTTTGGTTATCTAATTTTTGTCTTATTCTGTTAAAATTGTAGCATAAAAGAGACAATTCACGCAGCATAGTTTATCCTATTAAAAGTTAATGGTTTTATATAAACAATTCAATATTATTATGTGTATTCTTATGGTCATTTATAATGAATACATTTAAAGATAATATCATCTCTATCTAATTTGAAATTAAATTATCTAAGTTTATAAATTTTTAGGAAAAATATTCGAACATAGAAGTTATAAACACTCAAACAGCTTATTTGCTCGCTGACCTAAACGATCAAACTCAAGTATGATTTTATTTCAGCTTAATTAATTTTATTCAATTTAATTATTTTACTAATAAAGGAAAACCTATCAATTTATTATACTCAATCACAAAGCCAGTTCCAATTTAACCAAACACAGCAAGGTTACCAAACCTTAGACTCAATTTGTGAATTTAAAGAAGATAACCAATCCCAAATATACACAACCAAAAGTCCTGAGCCAGATATAACAAATAGAGAAGCCATAACCAACAAAATGGGTGAATTCAGCACAGTCGATGAAATGAATGCCGCGGACAGTGTCCCTAATGAGCTTAAGGACACTGAACAGTTTGATTTTCAAATGACAACTGATAAAAATGATAACTGGTCATCTGAACCAATTGGTGAAATATTTGATCCAATTATTGAAATTGAAGGAAATAAATCTATTCCTTCAGAAAATCATTTAGAAGAAAGAGAAAAGCCGAGCTTAAATTTTTTGCTAGAGGAAACAATCATGGATTCAGCTGATTCATATGGCGAAAAAAGTTGCCTAAATGATCAGGCTATTTTTATTGATGAGACAAATTTATCAGAGTCTTTAAATCAAAAAAATAATTCAAATGATAATCAAGATTTAGCCAGTGAGGACTCGGTGATATCCAATAAAAATTTGAATATCTTGGACCAAAATATACTGGAAGAAAGTCAAGACATGCACGAAGCTGAAACAGCAGATCCAGAGACCAACAATATTGGTGAAATTCTTATAAGTGATGATAGCAATGAGGTATCCAAAGAAAACAAAAAAAGAAAGTCAATAGATATTATTGAGCTAAATGAAAGCTCTGGTTCGCTAAGTCCCAGGCAGTTTAAAAATAACAAAAAGTTTAAAAGCGATTTGAATAATGTAGATGAAGAAATAGAGATAATTTGCGACGAATCTGTAAATGGCAAACCACCAGATGACAACTTAAAAGAAAATATGAATGAATGTTCATCCTCATCATTACCAAGTCTTGATAATCCAATTGAAGTTAAAATAAATGAAAACAATTGTGCTGAGGAACAGAATGAAGAAAAAGATGTCCTGATACTTTTGGAAAAATCTCAATTTGAAGCCAATCAGCCGAGTGATGACGCTTTAGGTATTTAAATTAAATAATTCTATAAAAATAAAAATAGCTTTTTTCTGTTTATCTGTGGACCAAAAAATTGGTTTCGGTCTTTTTTACCATTTTAAAAAGTCCTTTTTTATTACTTAGATTAATTCAGAAACTTAATTTACAACCAAAAATTAAAAAAAAATTTTACCAAAAATTTTCTATAAATGGTGCTTTTTAAAACAAATTTTGGACTCAAGTTAACAAGAAAATGAGAAAATTATTAATTGAGAAAAATTTTATTTGATCTAAGATTGTTTTTTTTTAATTTTAAAAAGCTAAAAACAGTATTTGAAAGCATATTTGCTTACCAGAAAATCATTTGTCCAGTTTAAATAAAAATTTAATTTTTAAGATGAAGTGTGGAGAAACTTTGGCGATGAACAGTTTGATTTTCAAATGACAATCGAAAAAAATGATAACTGGTCACCTGAACCAATTGGTGAAATATATGATCCAATTATTGAAATTGAAGAAAATAAACATGGATCAAGTCCGAAATCTAATATTGGTTCTGAAACTAAAATTGGTCATTTTTCAAACAATATTTCAAATAAATCCAATAATTCCGGAAATAAATCCAGTAATTCAACAATGAATGAAGAAGATTTGGATGAATTGAGCTTTGAAAGACATCCTATTCCTTTATCTGAAAAAAATGATAAAAAATCCACCAAGGATACTATTACTAAACCAAAATCAGGGCCAATACAAGCATTGGTAAATTTACCAAATTTCTCTTCAATGGATACTCCAGAGCTTAAAAGCGAGTTGAAAAAATACGGAGTCAAAGCCTTACCCAAAAGACAAGCAGTAAAAAAATTGACCGAAATTTACGAGTTTACTTCTCGTAAGCAGAACAAAAGTTCCATGCTAAGGAGCCAAAGCTGCGTTAATTTCAAAACTAATTCAAAAAGCTTGAAGAGCTCTAATTCAGTAAATGTTATAGCTTCAAATAAAAATCTTGAAAACACAGACACGGGAGACTGTGAGGAAGATTTGGACTCATTGGCAAAAATAATGAATCTTGAAGCACTTGGAACTCAGAAGAGCAAAGCCAAAACTCTTAAAAAAACTGTGTCAGACTTGGGTATGTGTCGCTCTAGTCAGACTAGTTGTCAATCTAGTTTGATAAAAATTGGCGCTAAAAAAAACAAAAATCTTGAAATGACTCTGGATGAGGTCATGCTGGACATGGTTGACGAAGAAGAAGATGATGAAGAAACAAGTGAAGCGCTAGAGCCAACTGGTTCACAGAAAAAAAGTGGAAAATTGGTAAAAGAAAAAGTGAAAAAAACTCTTAATGAAGATGAGACACGCGAATGCGTTCTAAATGTTTTAAAATCAGATAACAATTTGTATTTGAATGTCCTTAATTATGAGCCCTTGGATTATGAGCATTTTTTTACCACTCTCCAAGCAAGTCTTGCCCCGCGCAAATGTAATAATAAGCTTTTGATGAAAATACTTGATGAATTTTGTGTTACATTTACTCTTAAAAATTTGAATACTAGAGGTGTATCTAAAGTAAAATCAAGAAAAAAACATTAACTATTCCATTATTACCATAATCATTTTTTTTCTTATGTAAATTTAAAAAATAAAATATTAAATTTATTCAATTTAATTTCTAATTTTATTTAAAAACGTATGCTTTAGTAAATCTATAAATTTAATTAAATACATCAATCAAGAAAAGTTATATTAAAAATTTTAACAAAAAGGATTCTATTTAGAATTAAATTTAATAGAAATAAAAAGATAAATAAAAAATTTGTATGATTTTTTCCCTTTATTTGATGGCCGAAAATTCAGATGATCGTAAACTACTCTTTGTCAAGAATTTAAAGAATAAAATTGATAAATCAAATTAAGATATTTTGAAAAAATTTTACTAAAATAGATAAGTTATTAATTTTAATAGACAACATTACTTTAAATATAATCTTGCCAATGAAAATTTAATAGAGTTTAATAAAACTAAAGAAATTATTGTTTATTGACTTCAGCAAAGCATTTGATGTGATAAACTCAAATTTATTATTATTAAATCTTTTTAATTACGGTTTGTTTAAAGGCCTACTGCATGTATAAGATAAGATTTTAATTTCTTTTTAAACTTTTTTTAAAATGAGTCGTATTTAAAGTCTGGTAATGTCACTAAACAACATTAATTTTTAATAGATTCCAAACATCATTCATTTATTTTGTGAATGAATTACAGTTTTTAATTGAAAATTTAAATATCAAAATGTTGTAGATGATATAACATCAGCAACTATTTGTTAATTACATCTATTGTCAATGGAACCATAAAAATCTAGTTAATATTTGATAATTTTCTTCAAAAAAAGACACTTAATGAATACTTTATAAAAATAAACAAATATAGTTCTATGTTATTACTTTTATGTCCTTAATGGCAGAATTACTAGATTTGCACTATTTTGGACACCATAAAGGAAGAGCTGCTGGAAGACCAAAGATGACCTGGAGGAGAACAGTTAAAAGAGAACTGAAAGAGATGAAACTCACATTGGACAAGCAGAAATTGTCGCTAAGGATAGGGTAAAATAAAAATCAAGATATACAACTCTGTAGTGAGACTAATGGAAGTGAATGCCTGGGAAAAATTCTTGGGATACACTGGCCTGAAGCATTGTCAAACGATGGGCTGTAGAGAAGAACGAGGTCAGAGCCATTGAGTCAATGTATCAGAAATAAAAGACTACGGTATCTAAAATCACTTGATAATCTTATTTTTGACATTGATAATAGCATTAATCAGATTTATAGAATAAAATAACTTCAAGTGATTCTTTTAAATTTATTAAATTATTTTTACTAATTTAAAAGACAAAATTTGAAACAACAAAAGAATGTAAGAACAAATTAAATTTTGCAATTGTAATTAACAATTTAAAATTATAAAATAAATATAAAAATATTTTCTTGAATTTTCTTAATTTTAAAAAATGAGCACTAAAGAAGATAATTCTGACAATGAGTTTTTTGATGCATGTGATAAGATAGAAAAAGTGTCCGATGACGAGGACTTTATTTCTATGAAACCAGAACCAGCTGAAAACGAAAAAGAACCAAAACAAAATGACCAAAAATTTATACCACTTCACGAAGAACTTAATCAAAAAATGAACATTGCGAAAGAAAGCATAAAAGAAGAAGAGGATCTGGCAGAGATTAAACAAGACGATGATCCATTCTATGTAGATGAAACTGAGCTTAAAAATGAACAGATATCCGAAGAAACAAAGCAGCAAAGACTGAATGAAGCTTTGGAAAGCAAAAAAAGCGGAAATGATTTATACAAACAAGATAAATTTTTAGAAGCTTTGGACTTTTATACCAAAGCACTTCGAACATGTCCATTAGATTTTAGCCAAGATCGTTCTGTATTTTACTCAAATCGTTCTCTTTGTTTTTTTAAATTGGTACCAATAAATTATCCAAGCTATTTTTGAGTTTATTTTTAATTTTTTTTCAGAAAGATAACGAAAGATGTGTTGCTGAATGTTCAAAGTCTCTGGAATTGGACCCAACTTTTATCAAGCCATTGCTCAGACGGGCTGAATGTTATCAAGTAATGGATAAATTAGATGAATCGATGGAAGATTATAAGAAACTAGCCGAATTGGAGCCAAAAAACAACTCTTACAAGTCAAAAGTAGTCGAATTAGAACAAAAAGTCAAGGAACGAAACGAAAAATTAAAGGAAGAAATGATGGGTAAGCTTAAAGACTTGGGAAACATGGTTCTCAAGCCTTTTGGTCTATCAACTGAAAATTTCCAATTTGTTCAAGATCCCAACACCGGCTCGTATTCTGTTAATTTTAAAAAATAATTTATAAAATAAATATTTCTAAAAAAATGTGCTATTTTCTCACTCAATATCTATAAACTGCTATATCATTATATCAAATATAAAAATGTCAAAATATTTAATTTTTATCTATTTGGTTTTAATTGGTGATTCTTTTTTCGATTAAACTATCTAAAGTTTATTCAAAGTTTATGTCTTATTAACTATGACAACTGCATTGCAAAAATTATACTGGATTTACTTTACCATTTGTGTCAACAAGTTAAACCACTGGCATTGGTATTACAACAACTCCACCCAATTTTTAAATAATCTCAGAACGAGCAAATTTTAAATGTTATTTTAAAATTTAAAATAAATATTGAATTCTGTTTGCTTTTATTTTTTTAATTATTAAATGTCACAGTTATTTACCATAAACACAAATATAAATATCGTTTGATTAACTCATTTATTCATTAAATAAGATAAAAATGCTTTGTTTTCTAATTTTTTTAAATTTTCTATTTTGGTCGATGGTTCACAGTTATCAAGTGCTCGAACCAAGCGAACATTATGGCTTTAGTCTGAATGCTGATGACACCAATGAGCTTCAGTATAGGCTTTTTTGGAAAGTTCTTGAAAATGAAGAAATCCAATTTGAAATACATTGTCGCGCAAGTGGTTGGGTTGGATTTGGTTTGTCTCCAAATGGCGGAATGGCAGGAAGTGACATTGTCATTGGTTGGGTCGGTTTGAATGGCGAGGCTTATCTAAAGGACACATACGCTAAAGGAAAACAAGCGCCTAGTGTTGATCCTGACCAGAATTGGCAACTACTTGATGCTTCCGAGAAGGAGGGCTATACAATCTTGAAAATAAAAAGGAAGCTAAACACTTGTGATAAAGAGAATGACTTTGAAATTAAACTAGAGACTCAGCGGCTAATATTCGCCTGGTCAGATCTTGATCCAGATGCTGAAGCCTTGGACTGGTTCTATCATGGACCAAATAGAAGAATAAAATCTGCAGTTTTGTTAAACTTTGCAGATGAAACCACTGATAATGAAATTGATTCGGAGATAACTGATAATTTTGAGTTTCATTTAGATAATGTAAAATTAAGCTTTAGCAAAAGAATGTTTTATTAAATTATTATTTTTTTTATAAGCATTTAATTCCGCCAAAAGATACCTATTATCTTTGTCAATTATTTAAAATTCCACCGATTAAGAGAGATCTTCATTTGGTAGCTTATGAAGTATTGATAGAAAAAGAAAGTCTTAGCTTTGTACATCATTTTGATGTATTTATGTGCAAATCTAGTGATTTTGAGAAGGTAAAAAATATTTCCAATCTTGGATATGAATGTGGACCAGGGTTAGATGACGAAGTTAGGACAGATATTCTAAAAGGAATTTGTGAAGTCCGAACTATGGTTTTTGCATGGGTAATCAGTGATGATTTTGGGCCTTTTAATTTTGAAGATTAATTTTTAAAAAGGCTGTTGGTGGAAAGAGATCTGTCAGCTTTCCGTCAGAAGCAGGCTTTCGTTTTCCCAAATCTAATCATGAAACTATTATTGTTATCAATTACCATTTTGATAACGCTAGAATAGTTAATAGTGAGTTTTTTTTGTTTTTTTTGTTTTTTTTAATTGTGTTATTATTATTAATTTTAAATTTAAATAATTTGAAAATTAATTATTCTTTCTAAAAGATTAAAAGAAGGCAAAAAAAGTCAAATTTGTAAAGAAATTATTTGTTGTATATTGTAAGCAAATCAATAAGACCTCTTATTTAATTTTTTAATAATTTAATTAATTTTTTACCTCATAAATTTACTAAATTAAGAACTAGATTAGATTTCTTCTTTAATGAGCCTTTTTTGAAATGAAAATTGGTACAATCTCTACAAATGTTGGTTTCGTAGCTTACCTCAACACTTTTTGCATCTCTTAAATAATGTGGTCTTAAAAATGTTTTATTGTTTTATTGGTACATTTTCATGTACCAGTGTTTTTAGTTCTCTCAATCTCAGTTACTTAAAACATTTTTAAGTAAATGATGTTCTAAAAATTTTAGATTAAAGATTTTGGATATCAATTTATTATTATATATTTAAGATCACAGAGATAGATCTGGATTAAAATTAAAATTTACAAAAAATTTACGAAAATATGATCTTGGAGTAATAACTTTGGCAATTCCAACAACGCAGATTGATATAGTAATTCCTCCGAGAACTAATTCGGTTAAATTGACTTCAATCTGCTACCCAGAATGTACTGATGTATCTATATAAACATTATCTATTTAAGTTTATAAAAAAAGCTGACTTTTTTCTCAAAAGAAATATTTACCTGAAGATGGAGTGACCGTGTTCGCTGGCAATCTTCACACTCATTTAACTGGTAGAGCTGTACGAACTAAATTAGTCCGTAGTGGAAAGATAATTAAATATCTTTTTGATGATCAAACATACGATTTCAACTATCAGTCAAATATCTTGATCCAACCGACTAAGCTTCTGCCTGTAATTTTCAATTTATTTGCTTAATTGAAATTAATTTATTCATTCAGGGTGATTCATTGATTCTTGAATGCACTTATGGATCCCAAAATAAAAATGAATTCACTTTGGTAAGTAAATTAAAATAAAAAGAAAAATAATTTTTTTATTTTGAATTTATTTTTAATGCAAAAATTAAAGGGTGGTTTTGGCACCAAAGATGAGATGTGCATAAATTTTATCTATTACTATCCCAAAGTAGATTTATTTGGATGTGTATCGACCAAATTGGATAATGATTTGGAAAATTTTTACAGAAAATTGTATAAGCATTTGATATCATTTCAAAACTAGTAATTGCTTGATTCCTTTAGTTCTTGGCTGAAAGATTCCATTGGTGTCAAACTGGATGAACCCATCAGAAACAATTCTAAACTAATTGGAGAATACATTTCCAAGTTAGATCCATCGTCGACATTGAGTGATGAATTTAAGAATTTTTATGAAAATTCTGTTTATCATCAAGGATTTTGTGTGGTAAAAAAATTATGTTCTTAAAACAATTAATTTTTTTTTGAATAAGGGAGGAAAAAATGCTTCAATTGAATTACTTGGTAAAAAGACATTTTTGGAACCAGCAAAAGGATTTGTTGAAAAAGACAGCTGTGATTTATAAGAATAAATAAAAAATTATAAAAAATTATTTAAGAATTTTTTTTTTTAAATAAACGGCATATCAAAATATTTATATGATTTTAGTCTCTGGTCTAGCTAATACTTGTAATTTTTTATGCTTGAGATAAATCCGAAGCTAATGGTCAACTTGGAACTAATGATTGTGACGAGAAACGGATCCACTTAATCAGACTAAATGGTCCTTGTAGGAGATATTGCGTTAAGTCGAATTTCCTAAGTGATAAATCCAGATGGTCGTACTAAAAATGCGAACCAAAGAACCAAATTTCGCTCCATGAAAAATATCTCATATTGTGTAAGTTTGGTTTGTCAAAATGGCATCATTCAACGCGTAGAACCATAAAAAACTATTTATCATTAACCATATTATAGTTTAAGATTGTTTGGCAAAATGGTATTTATTTTGAAAATAGGATTTTTTTAATATAGTTTTAAATCTAATAAAAATAAAACAATAGTAGTGGTCAAATTTTAAGTTCCCCAACAGTCAGGCTAATCTACATAAACCCGAAAAATTTCCCAAATAGCTGTAAACAAAAAAGACTTAGGTAAAATTGTTTGCCAAGGCCAATTAATACTAAAGTTTTTATAAGACCAAAAGTATTTTATAATAATTTATAATATTCGGTTGAAACAATTCTTTATTTTTTCTATTTTTTATACAAATTTTGTATATAATTAATAATTATAAAATTTCTAAACAAATTATAAGCCTCTTTAGCAATCAACTTTCAACTTGGCATCAAGATTTCCCTTTGGATATCGTAATTTACGTCAAAATTGGTTTTTGTTGAGAGCTTGGCTAAAGAGTCGGGAAAAATAATTAATCCTATGAAATTAGAAATCCAAGTTTTAAGGACATTATAAAACTAAAATTATTTAATAAAGATTTTTTTTCAATTAACAAGCTTTAAGTTTACATTAGCTTAGAAATTAACAATTTAAATTAATGTTTACAGTGGAATATCTAAAAAATATGTTTAAAACTTTGTTTAAATTAAAAAAATTCATTTGATTGATGCCTAATGAACTTTTTCCTTATAATAAAGCTAATACTTGTCAAGCCAGTTTTAATTTTAAGAAAATTCTAGCTATTTTTAATTTTAATTCATAAGGATTCAACAAAAATAAAGAGGACTTAAAAAACATTAAATAAATCTTAAATTTTTGATGTAAATAATTATAAGTCTAATGATTGAAGAATTTTACATCATTAACAAGCTCTTATCGAATAAACAAATTTTTATTTTCATGTTTCTTATATTTTTCAGGTAATCTAAAATTTTCTCTTTTAAAATTAAAATTTATTTTCAAAATTAAAATTATTTCTTATCAGCAGTGAATCAAACTAGCTTGATACCTAAAATAAAAATTTCTTTCGAGTAAATAATAATAAATAATAAATAAAATTTTATAATAAATTTCTTTATTTTTTTACTTATTTCAAATTTTTTTAGAATATGATTAACAAGACAAAATTTTTGGACGTGAACACATTTAATCCATTCTTGGCACCCAAAAGCATGGACTCAGCCCACACCACTTGCACAAGCCGTCTTAATTTCAAAGTTAACAAGCAAAATTTTAAAGAATATACAAAAAATACAATGAAAATATCACTGCAGAAAAAAACACTGCCTAAAAAACAATTAGGCTATTCTTCTTTGGCAAATCCGAACCAAAAACGTCAATTTTTAAATAGTCCATGCTCTTTATACGATTCTAGTCATGACTACAAGTCTCCAAGATCAGCTCAATCATCGCTACAATACAGTCAGTACAGTGCATACACTAGCAGCATACTTCCTGGGTATTTTCTGGAAGAACGGGAAGCTTCAACCAACTGCAAAGAAGACATCCATGACAAAATAATTGGTAGATTAACTAAATTTAACTTGTAAGTATGTGAAAGACTTGTTGTTTAGAAATTGGCGAGAATATACATGAGTCAATGGTTCAGGATGTTCAATCTAGTTTGGAAAACTTTTACCGTCAACGAGAGTCGGAATTGGTGAAAAAAATGGAAAAGGAAAAAGAAATGAATGTTGAGAATGAAAGAGCTCATTTTATTGCCAAGTTGGACGAGATCAAGAACCAGCTTAAGGCTGAGTATGAGCTAAAGCTAAAGGTAGACAATAATATGAGATAATTTAAATTTAAATTTAAAATTCGATTAGGAAAAAATAACCGAAACACAAATGAATTGCCAAAATACTGCCAATGAAAATCTGGAGAGCCATAAACTGGAACTTAGGAAACAATTGGAGGAAAAAGTCTTTGAAATAAGGGAGCATTACAACAACGAGAGGAAACATTTGGCAGAGAGATCAGCCAGAAAAGAGAGAGAGCGTATTCGCCAACAAATTGACCAAGAACGCCAAACCAATGAGGCAAAAATAAAGCAATTGAATGAGCAATGGGAAGCTAAAATGCAGGAAAACGCTAAAGAGATAAAAGCAAACCTTAGATTGGAGTTCGATCAGGAACTTAGGCTAAAAATTGAAGAACTAAATCAAATTAAAGTAAATGAATTAGCTGAGCAAGAAAAATTGTTCAATCTGGAATTGGAAAATTTAAGAGAAAAAATTGAAATTAAGGAAAAAGAGATAGAAAGTCTAAAATCTAAATTATTAATGTTGATTAAGAAAAATAGTAATATATCAACCGAATTTGAAAAGATAAAGACTGAATATAAAAATTGTATCAAACGATTTAGTGGTTTGGACTCTATTGAGTCGGAATTTTTGTTCGCCCTAAATGAATTTAATTATTTTTAGATTTTTTTTTCACGTTGGCCAAAAGCTGTTTCTCAGGTAACAATGCCAATAGTGCTTTTTTGATAATCTATAAAAACTCATATTTAAAACAATTTTGAGATTGATGTAAAAATAAACTTAAATCTTTGTTTTTTAAAAATTTGTTTTAATTAATTAATTAAATAAGAAATTATTTTACTTTTTTTTTAAATTTAATTTAATTCAAAATTATAATTGGACAGTATATTACCAATTTAAAAAAGATTTTGTATGAGTTGGTACACTTAAATGAAAATAGTTCCTTTGAGAACGTGTTCTAAAGTTCGAGCTGTGAAAGATAATGATAATTTCTCAACTTTAAAAAAATATCTTATGCTAAAAATTCAAGGATAAATGCAGAAAATGGAAAAATTACTCTCAAATAAATATTAAATAAACTAAAATATTATGATTTTTTAATAGATAACGAAGGATACGACTTAAAATTTGCAGATAATTAGAAACATAAGATACAAAGCGGAGTTAGCCAGTGAAAACCGAAGCCAGAGTTAAAAATTGCATGATAGATAGTGCTAATGAGAACAAACACACCACCATAAACCATAAAAAGATTAAATATTTCCAAATTGTCCAAAAATGGAAAATAATACAGCTCAAAACTTGATTGTCAAAAATTGATTGCTTTTTTAGATGCAAAAACAAGCCATAAAATTTTAAAATAAAAAAAAGGGACATAAAAAATGGCTTATATGGTTGAAGAAGATACCATTGTTAAAGAAAACGAAAAAATTACTGAGTTATAAAGCTTCTTTTGTCACTCAAACAATTTTTTTATATCTGTTTTTTTGATATGACAGAAAAAATTCATGACATAATGGTTAAATAATATATCGTTCATTTTTTATTCCAAAGAACTTAGTAACCAAGGTACAGCAATCAATTTGTCTATGGAAAGAAAATCTTCTAAATCAATAAACTCAAATAAATGAATAAATTTTGTTCTTTTTAAATAAAAAAATTAGACTTTTTAATAAAAAAAATTAACTGACTGTAAACTAGCATTATCTTTACATTTCTTTGGATTTTTGACTCAATCTCCACTGGAAATGGTAAAATAACTTATAAACACATTTAAATTTAATTATAATGGTTTAAAAGTATCTTTTTAAGAATTTATCAATTTAAATTAATAAATATTAGAAAGCAAGGAAAATTATTTTAAATAATTTGACAAAAAAATCAGGTTTGAAATTAATTAATTAAAATAGGTAAAAATTCAAATTGTTAGAATTGGAACTGATGTTTAAAATGACCAATCTGATAAAGTTAATATACAAAAAAA
>JAESIW010000154.1:531877-564487 GCA_016802295.1 Brachionus rotundiformis
CTTCTAAATCAATAAACTCAAATAAATGAATAAATTTTGTTCTTTTTAAATAAAAAAATTAGACTTTTTAATAAAAAAAATAAACTGACTGTAAACTAGCATTATCTTTGCATTTCTTTGGATTTTTGACTCAATCTCCACTGGAAATGGTAAAATAACTTATAAACACATTTAAATTTGATTATAATGGTTTAAAAGTATATTTTTAAGAATTTATCAATTTAAATTAATAAATATTAGAAAGCAAGGAAAATTATTTTAAATAATTTGACAAAAAAATCAGGTTTGAAATTAATTAATTAAAATAGGTAAAAATTCAAATTGTTAGAATTGGAACTGATGTTTAAAATGACCAATCTGATAAAGTTAATATACAAAAAAAATATATCATAGATTCTTATAAATTTAGAAGATTTATCAATTTAAAAATATTTTATTAAAAAATCTAAGTTATTTTATGTTGCGTTTAAAAAAATCATTAAAAATGTATAAAAATTAATTTTGATTTGTTTCAAATGAGTTAAATTTAAAACCATAAAAAAAATTTTAGATGCCTATAAATAATAGATTACTTTTGTTTTGATTCGGATAATCAAAACTTCATAAATCACCACTAGCAAGACAAATTTTTTGAAGGTGAAATTATCTTTTAAAAATTTTTAATTAATTAAAAGCATCCAGTTAATCTCATGGGAAAAAGGTTGCCTAAAAAGAAAAATACCAATGTATAAATTAAATTAAAACAATAGATCTTTGATTATTAACTAACAAGTTTAACCTTTGAATAGTTTAATTTTTTTCTTTGAAACATTCGCAAATGGCTCAGATGCTTGTTTCAACCATTATCTAATTTTACTCTTAGTATAAATCTATAAATTCTCGGTCGACTTTTTATACTAACCTTTTAAATTTATATTATTTAAAAAAAAAGATAATAAATTTTCAAAAACCTAGATTTTTAACTTTAAATTGAAAAAAAAATTGAATTCTTCAAAAATGGAATCAACCAAAAGTAAATCAAATAAATATTTAGTATGCTTTAATAATTAAGTCTACCAAAGTACCAAGACTTTTTCCATCGGTGCGTATTCTCATGTCGTTGTTGATCTTCTTGGGCTATTGCTTTCAGTATATGCTTAAGATAAACATGAGTATAGCAATAGTCTGCATGGTCAATAACACCGCACTTGAAATATCAAACTTCAAGAATACCAGTGACCATATCCAAGCTTCCAATGATGAATGCGCTTCGAGCGTAAGCCAACACAAGCCAATAGTAAAATTTCCCAATTAATTAGAAATGATAAATGCTTATTTACTTTCAGGACGGGCCGTTCATTTGGCCAAAAAACATCCAAGGAGTTATCTTATCATCTTATTTCTATGGATATATACTGACACAAGTTGGTCATTAAAAAAAAATACAATTCTGAAATTATTTATATTTTAGCTTCCGGGTGGATTCATTAGCTACAAATTAGGTGGAAAGAATGTTCTCACAATTACAATGCTTATAGCATCAGTTTTTACTCTTCTTATTCCGGTCTTTGCAAAGCTTGGCGCTATTCCTCTTATGATTTGTAGGTTCATAGTTGGACTTGCTCATGTAAATTAATGATTTGAGATTTCTCCAAATATTAATTGGTAATTTAAGGGTGCATTTTGGCCAAGTGTTTCAAGTCTTTGGACATTCTGGGCTCCTACTCCGGAAAGAAGTCGTCTTGTCGGCTCAGCCAGTGCAGGTTCGTGGCTTGGCAACATTATCGCTCTGCCTCTGGGCGGATATCTTTGCGCCAATGGATTTGCCGGAGGATGGGGATCTATTTTTTATATCTTTGGTAAAAATTAACTTGTATTGATTAAAGATTATGGTAATTTTTTTTGAACAGGTATTGTTTGTTTTGTATGGTGCTTGGCATTTTTTTTCCTAACAAGTGACAGACCTGAACAGCATAGATTTATTTCAGATTCAGAAAGAGAATATATTTTAAATGAGACAAAAAATTCCCAAAATAACACAAATATGGTTTTTAAATTTATTTACTAATATTATTGTTTAACATTTATCAATTTAGAAAACTCCATGGAAGAATATTTTATTTTCCAAGGCTTGTTTAGCCATCTATGTAGCTCATTTTTGTTCCAATTGGGGAATATACTTGTTCCTTACTCAATTGCCCACATTCCTAAAAGACGTCCTTAAATTTGACATCAAATCAGTAATTATTTATCTAATAAATGTCTATTTTTATAATTTTCCAATAAATCAGAATGGGCTTATATCTGCTCTTCCATATATAGCAAGCAGTTTGTTGAATTTGTCGTCAAGTATCATCAGTGATAAATTGATAACTAGTGGAAAATTAACCCGTACCAACACTCGCAGGATTTTTGGCTTTATTGGCCTTTTTGTTCCCTTATTGTCAGTTATTGGCTTGTCATTTGTGACATGTAAGCAGCCAATTTTGGGTATTGTCTTATTGATCATTGGTATTTCATTTACGTGAGATTAATTTCATATTAACAAATTTAAATTAATTAAGAAAATTTTTTCTAGAGCTGTTTTGTGGGGAGCTGGCCACTTGGTCAATATAAACGAAATTTCTGGACCTTTTTCAGGCATTGTTTTTGGTGTTTCAAATACTTTGGCAACTATACCTGGCATAGTGGCTCCATATGTAGTGGGTGTGCTAACTAAAAACGTAAATTTTTAATCAAGATTAAATTAAAAGCAATCAAGTATCATTTTTCACATTTTTATTGTTGTTGCTTTTTTTTATTAATTTTCATTTCTTATCATTTAAACTTTTAAAAAGTTAAATTTAGTAATTTTTTAAGGCTGAACAAAACTAAGATTTAAGAAAAAATTTTTAAATTAATTTAATATCTCAGTTTAAAACATACCAACTTGGAACTAATTGAATAATAATCTTAACAAACTTTTATAGACCTAATTGATTTTTTGAAGACAGTCTATTAACTTTTAAATCAAAAAATAATTATACTAGAATATCAATTAAGAAAAATTTAAATATCAATTAAGAAAAATTTTTTAATTAAGGAAACACAGAAAGAATGGCAAATAGTGTTCATAATATGTGCAGTCATATTTTTAATCGGAGGAGTTTTTTATTGTGTATTTTGCGATGGTCAAATCCAAGAATGGGCTAAAAGCAAAGAGTCGGATGAGAAGAAAAATAACTATGAATACGACAATCAAACAATTAAATTCTAGCTATTTTTAATTAAAGATAAAATTTTATAAAAAATTCTCTGTTTATTTTGGTTATCCTAATTTTTAAATAAATGGTTAATTTTAGAAATACCAAGTTAATTAAAGCCTGCGGTTTTTTATACAAATTTTATTCTAATTCTTCTTAAGTTGTTAGGCGGTATGGTAAAAAATGCAAAAATTAATTGAGTCCTAAATATCCCAAAAAGATTGGCTTTTTCGATCCATGTTGGAGTCACTTAAAATTTGAATAATTCTATTTATATTTAAATGAAAAGATTTTATTCTATTATTTTAACAAATTGAATTAAAATTTCTAGAAGAAACAGATAGACAATAACTTTGAATAATTTTGGTTTATTAATGCTTTTAGGAAACAAAAGTTCTCTAAACTTAAATTATAAAATCAAAGACAAAAAAATTAGCTAAAATAAAACAAGAATTTTAGATAAGTTGAGTATAAATTCTAAAATTGTAGACCAGTTTTGGCTGACAAAAATGGAAAATAGTGACTTAAAGAGTAATTTTGATTGAATTTAAAAGCAGAACATGGTTTAAAATTTTGTTAAGAACCAAGCTTTATACTTTCGGTCCGATTCCTAATGGCCATTGTAATGTTCTTCGGATTTTGCCTTAACTAGTAGATTTTTTTTAATTGTTAAAAAATAAAATTATTTTTTTGTAATTAAGCATGCAAAAAATTGATATGAGCATTGCCATTGTTTGGTAAGATGGTTTAATTTACTAATAACTAATAATTATTTCTTTATCCACAAGTATGATTAACAATACTGCTCTAAAAAATTCCCGTTCACTACCAACTATTTCGATGGACTTACCTCAAAATTCATCGGACAAGATGTGTCCTAACCATATCTACAATGCCAAAATAAAACATGTTAATTTATTAAAGTCAAATAAGGTTTATTTTTTATCATTTCATAATTCAGGATGGCCCATTTCCATGGAGAAAATCGACCCAAGGTCTAATATTGTCAGCTTACTTTTATGGTTACATTTTAACACAAGTTAATTTTTTTCTATGATTTAAATTTAATAATTGAATTAATTTTATATTTAGATTCCCGGAGGATGGTTGTCTTATATATTTAGTATTAAAAAGGTAATAGCCTTGAGCATGGGAATTGGCTCTCTATTCACAGTCTCAATTCCTTTTTTTGCTCGTCTAAGCTACAAAGCCCTCATTGTTTGTCTGTTTTTTACCGGCCTAGCTCATGTAAGTGCCAGATAAAAAAGACCATTTTAAAATTCAAAATCTTGTAAAATTAATTTTTAAAATCACCACCAAGAGCATTACTTGGTAAAATTGAAGTCAAGATTTTGAATAAATTCAAATGTGGAAAAAATAAATAATTGATTGATTTAAGGGAGCATTTTGGCCAAGTGCAAGCGCTTTTTGGGCTTACTGGGCACCTAATAGTGAGAGAAGCCGATTGGTTGGCATTGCCAGTTCGGGTTCCAAAATTGGAAATATAATTGCTTTATCTCTTGGAGGTGTATTGTGTGTATACGGATTTGACGGTGGTTGGCCATCAATATTTTACCTATTTGGATTTTCTGGTATTGTATGGTCTGTGTTAATGCTGGCTTTGGCCAGCGATACTCCAAACGAGCACAGGTTTATTGGCAAAAGGGAAAAAGAATTTATTCTAGAGGAGACAAAAAAACCCATGAATATCAAAAATGTAAAACGAAAAAGAAATTCTAATTTTTTTTTAAATTCTTATATCAAAGAAAATACCATGGGCTGATATTTTGACATCCAAAGCATGCTTGTCTATTTTTATAGCTCATTTTTCTCACAACTGGGGCAATTATCTTTTCTTGACTCAAATACCATCTTTCCTCAAAGATGTACTTCACTTTGACATCAAATCTGTAAATTTGTCTTCGTTTATTGAAAATATTTTAATATTTGCCAAAAGAATGGATTTGTTTCTTCAATTCCATATGCTGCCAGTTGGATATCGACTACGATCGCGTGCTTTTTGAGCGATTATACCATCAAGAAGACAAAAATTTCGCGCACAATGGTAAGAAGAATTTTCAGCGCAGTGGGACATTTCATACCAGCATTCTTAATCATCGCTCTTTCGTTCATAGATTGTTCCAATGTGGTTCTAGGCGTGATAGTTTTGACCCTAGGGGTTTCTTTTGAGTAATTTAATCTTAATTTTTCAAATTAATTAAAAATATTTGTTCTCAAAGTGCTGTGAACATTGGAGCAGGATATTTGGTCAACATAAATGACATTGCTGGTCCTTATTCTGGTATTTTGTTTGGGGTATCGAACACTATTGCCACTTTGCCCGGAATTTTGAGTCCCTACATTGCAGGTCTAATGACTAAAAATGTAAAGCTTTAAAAAATTAAATTCAATATTTATTTTTAATTATATTCTTGGAAAGCATTCTCAAGAAGAATGGCAAATGGTTTTTATCCTATGCTCAGTAATCTACATTGCTGGCGGAACAATTAGCTTGCTACTGTTGGATGCCAATCTTCAGCCATGGGCCAAATTAGACAAAGATAATATAAAAACGTCTGAATTAAAAAAAGGAGAAAATATTTAAGGTTTTTTTAATTTCTCCATTCGGAACCGGTATATTTAAATATGTTCCAAGTACAATTGTAAATTTAAATTAGGCAAAACTTAATTTTAATTTTGTTTTTATTAAATTAAGATAGATTTTGTACCGTTTTCTAAGATAAATGTTTTTTTTTATTTCCTGTTGTTTTTTTTTTTAATTCAAAAATAATATATTTAAAAATGCTGACAAAAGCCAAATAATGCATTGGTTAAAGCTTTAAATTAAAATGGCTAAATATTATCATTTTTGAATAAAATATTATTTTATTAATTTTTTGTCTGCAAAATCAATTAGATTATGTATTGCAGGTTCTTGGTATCTTGAAAATATCTCTGGTGATGAATATTGCTCCCTGGTCAAGAAGACCCAGTGTTCAAATTGAAATAGTCTCCGACCCAAAAAACAATTTCCAATTTAGCTGGAGCAGTCCAAATTGGATCAAATAATCAGGCTAGGACATAGTAGGTTTATAAAAGACTGGAAAATTTTATTTCTTCCAAATATGGAGTCACACACCTTTTAACAAATTTCTATTGCCATTGGTTACCAATTTGGCAAAATAGTTAAGCAAAATTTGGAAATGATTATTGTCACTTAAAATAATTAAGCTTTAGTTTAGTAATCTTTCGATGCAAAAAATGTTCAATTTATTTAAATTAACTATAAAAAAAAACTTATAAATTATGCTAAAATATTTTAATTTAAAAACAGTTATTTCGTGTTAAAAAACTGTTGTTTTCGAGTTACTACGACTTACTCATAGTTATTACTTAATTAAGCACTATTTAAGGAGCTGAATTTTGATTAAAAATTTAAATTTAGAAAGATAAAACAAAGAAAAAATGAGCGTTGTACACGTAACTTCTGCCGAACAATTCTCCGAATTGGTCAACAAAGGTCCTGCTGTAGTTGATTTTACTGCTTCATGGTGTGGACCATGTCAGATGATCAAGCCAGAATTTGAAAGACTTTCGGGTGTTTACAAATCTATTCAATTCTTAAAGGTAGATGTAGATGAATTGAATGATGTAGCAGCCAGCGCTGGTGTTCGCGCTATGCCAACTTTTAAGATTTATGTGAATGGTAGTGTGGTCGACGAATTGGTCGGCGCCTCAAAAGAAAAACTTGAAGAACTCATCAAAAAATATTCTCAATAAAAGCTTTTTCAATTTTTATTTTTGATTAAAATTATAGCATTTTTTATAGATGTGATTTAATAAAAGTTTAGATTAATTATTTTTATTTTTAAAATTTTTAACAAGGTCTTTTTTAAGCTAAGACACTTCCAAAGGATAGCCTAAGGATATGCTTTCTTATACCATGTATTCTAGAATTTGGTCTCTGGTATATAAATATATAATAACTTGATTAAAAATAATACTCATCATTTTCGTTTTCTGTCCGCTATTCATTCTGCACAATTGTCTCCATTGGTTTTTAGAGCTTTTTGTCTGCCAAGTCAACATTACCGAGACCAAATTTCTGCAACAAACACTTTGTGTGAAGCTCATTGCCAAAATAATCGACATTTTCTTTGTCTTCTTTATGATAATAACGATGCCATATTTCTACACACCATCTCATGCATTCAGCTAATAGGACGCGCTTTTACCAAGTGTCACCAAATCAGTCCAAAGTGACCACTGACTAAATTTCGGTCTATTATCTCAATAATTGAATTATTATTTCCAAAATGTCATTTATGTAACTGAAAATTAGACCAGAAAATCACTGTCAATCTTCAATTAGTTTTGTTTTAAGTATCCAAACACCAATCTTTGGGCTTGAGCAACCAAATGCATTTAAATTGACTTAATAAACCTTTCTTTGAAACCAAACCATCTTAATTATTTATTTAGCAGAAATTGGCAAGACTTGACCAAGCTAACTGCTTCAATTTATTTAATTTTTTTTAAGAAAAATTAATTTTTAAATTCAATAAATCTATTTTATTATTTTTTTTTTGTGAAAAATAATTGCCCAGTGGGAGGATCGAACTCACGACCTTCGCGTTATTAGCACGACGCTCTAACCAACTGAGCTAACCGGGCAGTTACCAGAATATGATTTTTAAAACTTAAATCTTTTTAACATATTATGAAACACAATCACCAAGATTATTACCAAGGTCGTGAGACCTCCATCGGTAAATTTTAATCACAAGGTAAAATTGTGAACAAAGCAAAAAAATAATATTTTAAAAATAGATAATTTTATGTCTAGACTTAATTTGATTAATAGTCGGTTAATTATTTGGAAGAAAAAATATTTAAAAAAGCTCATGAAGCGTAAAAATGTCTATTGGTCAGTGACCTATGATCATATTTTTTTTTAAAGTAGTAAAAAAAATATTATAAATAGAAATTTAAATTTTTTAAAGATAAAGATAGAAATATTGTTATAGAGATAAAGCTAAAAATGGTGGTTTGTCAAGTTCATACAATTAATGAGTTCAACTCTTATCTTCAAAATCCTATGTTCAAATCAACGGTGGTCAAATTTACCGCTAAATGGTGTAAGCAAAACAAAATCGACTTTTTTTTCAAATAAAGTAAAATAACTTTTAAAGGTGGTCCATGCCGAATGATTCAACCATATTATGAACAATTGTCGTGCAGTTATCCAAGTGTTCAATTTCTGGAAGTCGATGTAGATAAGTTGCCAGATATAATGAATTGGGCGCAAGTTAGAGCCATGCCAACATTTACCATATTTAAAAATTGCATTAAAATGCAAGAAATTGTCGGAGTTGACCAAAATGGCCTGCATGATATGATAAGAAAATTCTCCTTTTAAAACTTATAATTTCTGCTTGTATTATATGATTCATCTGATCTAATTACATCTTTCCAATACCAAAACAGGCTTAATTAAATTGTTTATTTATGAATTAAAAATATAACTAGAAATATAACTAGCTTTAGACAGGTATTTAATAAAAACAAAACAAAAAAATGACTAACCAGTTTTTCATATATTTTTTACTTATTAGCAGGTAATTAAATACGAACAAAAAATAGAATATTAATTTCATAAGGTATCATTAATATTTGTTCTAAAAATTCAAAGTCTTTTTACCTTTTGTGGAAAAATTAGCTTCTTTTTTAATTGACATTATAGTGTAATTTAAAATAAATGATAATGCCATGCAAAATGAATAAAAAAATATTAGCTTATAATTTTATTTAGAAAAAATTTACAAATTTTGCATATTATTTTGTATCATTGTCTTTAAAATAAAGTCATCAAAAAAAGTAAAATTAAGAGTTTATTTTTTAATTATTAATCATTTATAAAGGTTCATTAATTTAAATCTTTTTATCTAATTAAAAGGACATATTTTTGAATCAGCCAAATCGGTTAAAATCTTTGCTTTTTCCAACAATCCAAACTTATACTCCCCATCTTCAACTATATGGAATTCGGGTCCTTCTTTAATGGCATGTCTCTGGTTCAAATAATGCTCTAGACTTGGTTTAAGAATAAAAAAATAAAAATTACCCTCAAATAATCTACTATCTTATTTTCATTATTTTTAATTGTATTCAATTTTAATCTACAACCAAATGTAACTACATTGAATAATTCTCCCTCTGGCAAATTATTATATGGACTAATTACATGTCTTCTTAGACATCTCTTGGCTAACTTTTTAAAATTCTCAATCTCTTCTGAATTGGCACATGGATTGTACAGAAAAGCCGCTGCGCCTAAGGGACAAATTTAAAGACCGATTTTTAATCGAACCTACCACTTACCATGTTCAATCGCATGGACCCATCTTTGTGGTGGCTTCAATTTTAAAATAGATTTTTTTGCTTTATAATTTAAATTGATAGTACCATGTAAATGTATTCTCCATATGTTACCCAAACAGGTCTATGGGGCCCGCCAATTGGAACAGATTCTGGATATTTGATGGCATCATACAGGCAAAGATGATACCCCTTTGGCAATATTTTAGATCAAATTTGACTGAATCGAATTTTATCTTACAGATGGAGGTGTGCGGCACATTTCGTGGACAAACGCTTCTTTGAAGACCACTGATGACTTATTTATGCATTTGTAATTATTTTCAGGTATCAAATTGTCCTCACCGCCCCAATCAATGCCGATCCCATTTTTTGTATCTTTTTTAATAATTTGGTTAATTTTATTTTTAATAATAAATAAATTGAATATAATCATTTAATTTTTTTTGGATTACCATCACAGTTAATTACACCAAATTGACTATGACCATGCTTTTTGGGTTCCTTATGAGACAAACGTGCGGCATGTGCAAAGTAAATGGCAAAATATCCAAGCAAAATAGTGCAAATATTTTTGGTCACCATTTTTCAAATTTATTTTCAAAATAAAGTTATATAACGAAATTTTGTTTAGTTTACAAGCCAGCTAAATAATCCTTTGGACAAAAACAAATTGTGTTTAGATAAGAATTTTTTCTTACCGTTGAAAATCCTTGGGGTTTAATTTTAATCTTGTTTTATATTCAATATTTAATACTAGCTTTATAAACTATTTTATTTGCATTTTTATTTTTTTTTCATAACAAAATATTTTAACTAACTATGAAAAATTTATTAAGGCAACACATTTATACAATGATATTATTTTCAATTATTTTATTTATTATGTGAAAATAAATGAAGGAATTTATCTAAAATAGAGTGTCATCATTTTTATGATGAAGAGGCTGAGCAGGCTTTCTTTGCCGCCGAGTCAAAATCCAACTCTGGAATGATGTTTAGACCACTATTTAGTATTATCTCATTGGCTTTTTCCGCATTTGTTCCCTGAAGTCTGACAATAAGTGGTACTTTTAGGTCTATAGATCGGCAAGCATTGACTATTCCATTGGCAATAGTGCCACAGTTCACAATACCTCCGAAAATATTTACAAAAATGGCTCTTACCTAGAAAATAAAAATTGACCAACACTTATCTATTAACTATTAATTGAAAATTGTACTTGAGAGTCCGAGGTAAGTAACTTAAAAGCCTCGATTACTTGTTTTTCATTTACATTTCCTCCGCAGTCTAAAAAGTTAGCCGGTGTCCCACCGTACAAGCTAATTATGTCCATAGTGGCCATTGCTAGACCAGCACCGTTTACCATGCAACCAATATTTCCATCCATTTGAATGTAATTAAGGCCCAGCTGAAGAGCTTTTATTTCTCTTGGATCTGTTTCGCTTAGGTCTTGTTCGGCAAAAATTTCTTTCTGCCTAAATTCAGCATTGTCGTCAAAGTTCAACTTGGCATCAAAGCAAACAACTCGACCATCTGGTGTTTCACCAAAAGGATTTATTTCCAATTGAGTACAATCTAATTTACGAAATAATTTATACAATCTAACAATTTGTTCAGCAGCTATTTCAATATTTTTTCCACTAAATTCTAAATTTTTTGCCATCTGAATAGCTTGTTCCTGGGTTAGACCGATTTCAAAATTTATTCTTTCCTTAAAAATTTTATCCGGTTGTTTTTCAGCAACCTTTATAATATTTTTTTATCTTTGCCAATTTTTAATTTCAAGCCAAATTTTACTTCTTCAATATCAACACCACCAACTGGACTGCCGATCATGACCGGTCCGTCAAAACCCCTGTCCAGCAAGATGGCAAAATATGTCTCCCTAGCAATATCTAGAGCTTCAGCTATCATCAGCTTTTCTACTAGGACACCTTCAGGCTTAGTTTGTTTGGTAACCAAATGATGATTCAGCATTTTACTGGTCAATTCTTTAACTATGCTCGGACTTTTATTCAAAAAACATCAAAAAATATTTGTCTAAATAATTCAAAATTACTCCTTGGTAAGTTTAACACCACCTTGGAGTCCACTAGAAAATGTACCACGTCCTCTACCTCCGGCCAATATTTGAGCCTTGATTACCAATTCTTTGGCAATGGTATTCACTTTTATTTAGAGATTTTTATAGCAAAAGTGAATTTTTATTTGGTTTTTTTACTAAGTTTTTGACCAGCGTCCTGAGCTTGGTCGGGATTCGAGGCCATCAGAAAACGCTGCACGTTTATCCCATTATCTTGGAGTATTTTTTTGCTCTGGTACTCTTGCAGACTTATATTGCACCTAGACGACAAAATCTGAGATCTATAGCTGTAGAAATTTGACTTGAATTTGTTCCTAGTTTATTAAAAGGTACCTGGGAAGTGGCAGATAAAAAATTGGCACTCAATTTTTTGTTTAAAATTTTGCAAAGCATTTTTTTTTCTTAATTAAAAATTTTTATTTTATTTTTCAACAGAAAAAAAAATTTTATCATTTTTATTTTAAGAGTCAGTAACTAATTTTTAATGAACATTTATCTGCATTATTGTTGGTCGGATTGGACCCGGTTTTGTCTGTAATTTCAAAAAATAAAAATTATTTTAAAATTTTAAAACTAAATTTTAACTACAATTAATCAACAAATATGCTCCTAAATTCTGAAAATATGAAAATAGAAGCACTCAATACAAAAGCTTTTATTGGTGATCAGGAATTTGGAACCGGTCTTTTATCAATATCTGAACAGTTTGGCTTAATTAAACAAACAATTATCATTATTTATTTTACAACTTAAGAAACTTGTCTTGGAAAAATACCAATGGCAATGAGATTGTCTTGAACTACCCAAATATTGCTCTTCATGCCATTTCAAAAGACTTGAATGCGTTTCCTCACGAATGCTTGTACATGATCACTGATCATCCAATCGAGGTGGTTGATGGAAAGCTGGCGTTGAAAGAGGATGATGATGATGACAGTGATGATTCAAGCGAGATTGTACCATTGAGATTTGTGCCACAAGATAAATCACTGCTTAGTCCAATTTTCAAAGCCATTAATGAATGTCAGGCTTTGTATCCGGACGAACAAGCGAGCCAAGATTCAGATGATTCAGAAGAACCAGAGGAACAAGATCACTATGTTGACGAAAATCAATTCTTTGATTCTTCGTCGGGTCTAAATGGAATTGAGCTAAGTGACCGGGGTCAAGAAATCTTAAGAAGGCTAAATATAAACATCCACACAGCTAGTAGGTCTTTTTTAAATTCTAGTTTATTATTATTTTTATTTTTGAAAATTTTAATTTAAGAAAACGGTGAATCAATTGAAGAAGAAAATCAATATGAAGATGCCGAAAATTAATTTTTTTCTTTGGTTAAATAAAATTTATTAATTTGAAGCAATATTTATTAATAAATAATTAACTTAAAAATGATTTGATTAAAAAATTTTAATTTTCAATCTTTATTTATGAGGCAGAATATCTAATTTTTAACCTGATAATTTGAATTTTTTTCTAAACAAGATAACTAAATGAAAAAATAATTTGAATTTAATTTTCATTTTATATTTAACTTATCAAATTTTATAATACTTAAGAAAATTGTCGAAATTTATGTATAATTATTTTCGAGGAACTCGTTTTGAAAATTTAATATGCTTTCAATTATATTTTAATATCGATTAATAAAAAAGTATAATAATATTTTTATTACACTATACATTTTTAGATTTAAATCTTAAAAGCATTTAATATAATTCAAATATTATTTAATAAATAAAAAAGATTAATTAAATCTACTTTGTAAAAATTTCTAAGAGTTTTTATTTAGATGTTAAAAAATTATTGATTAATGGATTACTTAATATTAGGTTATTTTTGCAGTGTTTTTTAATTAAAAACGAAATAGATTTTGAATTTTATTTTTGATCTTTTCATAATTAATTAGCTAATAATCGAAAAAGAATATTCCATTAAGATAAAAAAAAATTAATTCATTTTTTTACTTTAAATTAATTCAAATAAGTAGCTCATAAGAATTTTAGGTTGGTAATTAAAAATTTTCCAAAAGTAAACTTTTTTAGACTTGTCGGATGATGATTGGCAAAATTTATGAACAATTTATTTTTATTCAACTTTTTAGTTATTAAATCATATTTTTAAGATCGATTTTTAATTAATAAATAATAATTTATATTGATAGGTATTAACTGAAAAAAATTTTAAAAAATAAACATATTTTATATAGTCGGAAATTCTTCATGATAGAACCTGGAAAGCATTTATTTATTAAAAACCATTAATTGATCATTTTTTTCATATTAATATTAATTTTAACTCCGGATAAAACGCCAAAATGTTCCTTTTATTTTGAATATTGATAATTTATAGCTGATTATTAACCTGGATTAGAATATTAGTATTAAAAGAAAATTATAGAAATAAGAGCCGATTTTCAAATTAATTAATTTGTTTCTTAACCAAAGTTTTGAATTTAAACATGTTTATTTTTTGTATTTTATTTTATATCTTATCATTATATTTTCCAATAAAGAAAAGAAAATGAAGGTAATGAATTTAAATTTAAAATACTTTAAAGCATTAAAGTTAAGGAAGGATCAGACTGTTTTCTTTTTTAATTTTTAATAAACAGATATTTGTTTGTCCCATTTTTATCACAAAATTCAAGTTTCACCAAAGTTCCTCTCTTTCTTAGAATAAATTTTCTTCTTACAATTGATATATCTCATGAAGACTTATTTATTACTAATTATTTGATTTAATTATTTTATATAAGCTAGGTTGAAACATAAATTTTTAGTACTTAAAGGAAATTTATTTTTTAAAAAATGATTGATTGATTAGATTTATTAATCAAATTGCATGATTTAGTTTAGAAGTAATTTTGAAAACTTTTTGAAAATTAATTTACTATAAATTTAAATTTTGATTTTTATTTAATCAAGCGTAAAAACTGTTCAATTGAATTTTTTAGCTAATCAAATAAAGTATTAGTTCGTTTTAATTTTGGCGCACCAAAATCTGGTTTATGGTGTCGACGCTCAGTAAAGCCTTAATTAATTTTCTAAAATATGAAAACATGAATCTTAATATAGGCGTTTTAATGATTAATGCTCATTCTTCCGATTTAATTTAAGCATATGATCTAATCAAAAAAATCTATTTGAATATTTTAAGTCAATTTTAATTACAAATTATATGATAGTATTTAATGTTTGAATGCAAAAACTGGAAAATGAGATTAACATTAAGGAGTATTATTTAATTAAGGAAATTAAATTAATATTGTAAGTGTTTATTTTAATATTTATTCATTTGAATTTTATCTCCTTGGTTGAATTAAACCAGTTTATTTGGTTTTTCATAAATTTAGATTAAAATTATATAAGTATGTTTTGTTCAAAAAAAGCTAATAAATCAACAACTTATTTCAAATTAAGAATTTTTAATCAAAACTTTTTCAATTATCTTCATATTTTTTATTAATCGATGAATTTTAAATTAATGTGATTAAGAAAATAATTTTCGGAATCAATTGTATTTTTTTATTAAAAAAAATATTCTTCCAGGCACGGGTACCATCAGTTAAAAGCACATGCAATTTAATTGTTTTCCGGATTTTTTTCATTTATCATGTGTAATCTCTTGTCACTATTCTAACAATGTAATTTTAACTTAAAAATTTTAGTTAATTTAAATTGTTGATTATCGTTACATTAAATAAAATAAAATATTTTAATTAAATATTATTTTCTTAAAGAGTGTTTATTTCCTCAAATTAGAAATTCTACTTCTAAAGCATCTAAAGTAAATAATTAGCACGATTTATTAATAATTTATAACTATTGATTATTAGAATCAATTATTTTTTAAATTAAATAAGTAAATTATCCGAATGCATTTTAAAAACGGGCTAAATCCTTTTTATCATGAAAAAAAAATTCTTTTCCTTTGTATTTTACATGGTAAGGGGATTTTATATCCGCTATTTCGACTTAATAAAAAAGATAAATTTATTGTTTAATTAAAAGAGTAGAGTTTAATTTTTATCCAAGTTTATTGATATGATCAGTGTCTTCTTATGTTTATTGTCTCTATGACAAGTGAAAGCTAAAGCTAAAATTAATACTGTCTCAAGAAATTAAATCTTTATAAAAATAACTATAGGTCTAAGAAAATAATTAAAATTATTGAGTCGATAATTATTAGTCATTTTATAAAGACTGACGCTTGGGAATTAAAAATATTGTTAGATTAAAATGTTTACAAATTGTTTAAATGTAAATAAATAAGCCAAATTTAAAGAAAAAATTATTCATTAATTTAATTCCTTTTAAATTTTGAACCCCTTATTGGCAATCAACTTGTGACAATTTTTTAATCTTCACTCGCTCAGTGCGGAGTGTAGGGTTATCACTTTTTATTTTCACTCAAGTTGATCCTTTGCCTTAAACCTGCTAGTCGTCCAATTTATGGTATCCACTGAGGGCCTTTCTTTCTTTTCGTTTGTCTTATTCTAACTGAATGTCCAAGTTACCACAGTCATCATAGATTGACTAAATATTGTTTGACAATGTTTGAGACTAGTGAATTTTTTGTTTGGCTTCCAGTGTGGAAGGTTTCCAGACTTCTTCTATCAGACTTAGGCATTTTCTAACATTCGTTTTTATTCCCTGTTGTTTTAACAACATTACTACTCTAGCTAAGTGAAAGGCTATATACAGTTCAATATCTTCTGTGATAGACTATTAGATATTTAATATAATTATAATTTAAATATAATTTTCAAATTTTTAAAAATGAATATTTTAATTGTCAATAAATGTTGATAAATTTTAATTTTTTTGTTTTCTTTTCTAATTTCTTCTACAGTTCTGTACACCATTAAATAAATAAATTTTAAAATATTAATAATATTAAGATAATTTTGATTTATAGATTTGATTTAAATTTTGTTTTTTTGTTGATTCCAATTATTTGATTTTCTCAGCTTATGAAAATGATAAGATGTTTTAAATACTTTCATGTGTTCAAAATTCTACTCAAGGCTAATCAATATTTTTTTTAGAATTTTTCCTATTATATTTTATAAAAAGATAAAGATTAAATTATTTTTTTTCCCAATGGCATTTTAATCTCACAATATTCACATTTTTTTTAATAAATATTGCCTTTAGATAGTTGTTTAAAAATCACGATGTTTTCACTCGAATACATGAATGATAAAGATGGCGTAAATTTGACCATTATTGATCCAGATTATCAAGACATCGACTATTTGGACATGAACATAATAAAAATTCTTTTATTTACAATTATTTGCGTTGGTACATTTGGCAACATTTTGAACATATTTATATTTAGCAAGAAGAATATGCGCCAAACATCGACATTCAGATTTTTATTGTACCTTTCCATTTCTGACCTGTTTGTGTTGCTTTTTTGTTCCACAGACGCCTTGGCCCGGTTCGGCTTTCAATTTGAGATTCGTTCAACTCATGTCATCCTTTGTAAAATACACACTTTTTTGACTTATTTTCTCACACATTCAAGCAGCATTATCTTAATGGTAATCAGCATAGACCGAGCTATGGTAGTAAACAATAAGTCATTTAGCGATGTCCTGTTTGGGAGCAGAAAAAAGTCCTTTTCAAAAAAAAAGCAACCTAAAGAAACGGATCAGTCTGAGTCTGACCTAATGCCACGCTTTTGGTCGAGTCTAAATTGGTTATTTAACAAATTTCATCGGGTTGATGCCACAATTGGTTGTGTTCTCATTACTCTTTTTTTGTTAAACAGTCATTTTTTATTTATTAATTTAAATCTAATAGTGGAAAGTAATTCATCGGATAATGGTCAGTTTTACATTTGTTTTCCATTGCCAGACAGCAATTACTTCTCTTTTTTGAACAACATTTGGGTATTCATTGACATAGGAGTCTATTCAATGGTCCCTTTTATAGTCATGAGCATCTGTTCAATTATTATTCTATCACAAATTAGGAAAAAAAGTAAAAAATATTTCGAGAAGCTGGTCAGCAAGAACAACCAGCTGCAAAAGACCAATATAGCCAAGCGTGTGAGACGCAATAGGCAGCTTTTTTACATGCTGTTGTTGACCAATTTATACTTTTTGCTAAGCATGTTACCATATTGTGTAATGTTTATCCTATTCAAAGGAAAACAAAGCGAGTCTAATATTGAACAGCCATTGGTACACACGTTACTTTATACCAATAATGCAATCAATTTTGTATTCTACGGTTTTTCTTCACAAAAGTATAGAAAAGAATTATATTCACTATTTTGTAAAAAGTTTAAAGAAAGCGAGCATATGTTTTTAACAAGGATATAAAAATTCAAAATTTTAAAAAGAAATTATCTAATTTGTAAAAAAATTTAATTTATTTTTTGATGATTTTTTTTTTAAAATTTTAATTAAAGTCAAAAAGTCAAATAATTTTAAGTTTTTTTTTTATTTTTTAATTTTTAATAAACGAAAAAAAAACTTTAATTTTCATAATTTAAACAATTATGCGCTATGTTATTTAGTCATCTATTACCATGCGATTTGACTCCTCTGTATTACACCATTTTGGGTTTTAGAGTATCCAACGTCAACTTGTTCCGAGTAAGTAAAATGCTGTCATGAGAAAAAGTTTGCCATTGAGCAGATAAAATTCCAATTAAGTGATTTAGGGGATTTGTGCTGCTGCATGTGACACATATTGAGTTATTTTCCAGAGTGTCACGCATTGTATAAGTTTTAAGGTTATTTTAAAGCAACAAATCAAGCTTTTGGTTAACCAAAGTAAGCTCATGCATCTTGAAAGAAATGATACTTTGGTTCTTATTCTTCACAATAAAAATCTATATTTTTAATTGCTGGAAATTCGATCAGAATCATTAACTTTGTTATCAAAGTATTTTTAACTGGTGTTGGATCAAGTTACTGGTTCTTCTTACCATAATTTTGAAAATTTTCTTGTATTCGGAACAATTTGGCAATGTTTTTATATCTTATCAATAATTTGGAATTCAAAATAGACAAATTATAAAACTGCTTATCACATTTTCAGCTACTAAATAGATTTTCAAGAGAAAAATCAACGATGGCTATCTGGTACCAAAAAAGTAATAAAAATATTAATAAAAATATTAATAATAAATTATGCTTTGATGATTTTGAAAGATAAATATTTATCAGTAAAATTTATCTTATAGATAAAAATGAAAAGATTAGAATAGATAATAATCAAGGTCAGACAAAAATTCTTCACTTAATTTTATTCTTTAAAATAGAAAAATATATAATTTCATTAAGATAGTGAATAATGGAAAATAAAAAGATTCTAATGTTAATCCTGCCAGAAATTGGACACATTAACCCGATGCTGTGCATTGCAAGGGATTTGGTAGACAAACATCATGAGGTGGTATTTTATGGTTTAAGTCACCAAAAAGAACTAATTGAAAAATCAGGCGCTCAATTCAAACAATACTTGTACCAGAATTATAGTAACCGGTTAAACTGCTTACAAAAAGATCCTACAAATAATATGCTAAGTTTGTTGATGAGTTTAATAGATGTTTCTTACAAAGAAGTTCCTAGGTTAGCTCAGGAAGTACAAAATATGCAGCCAGATCTTATCATATTTGATAATGTTTCATTGCCAGCTAAATACTTGATAAAATATATTCAAAAGAGAACAAACAAAATTCCCAAATACATCCAATTTTTTACCCTTTTTCCAAGCATAAAAAGTGTTTATCCATCGCCCGAGCTTCTGAAAAAAATTTGTGTTGTACCAAGCGGATTTATGTTCAATATTCAAAAAAAGTGGCTTAATTTAAAACAAAGGCTGATAACCAGCTACTTGGGCATTGAATACTCAAACCCATTAGATCTGTCCACTTTTCCGTGTGACTTAAACATTGTGACCATAATGCCCGGCCTTCATCCATTTGAAAATAGCTTCAATTCTTCTTTCAAATTTTTAGGCTGCTGTTTGTCAGAAAGAATAAGAAAATCAATCATTGAACCAAAGTTAAGCGATCAATTTACCTTATTTCCAAAGATTAACCCAAGAAAAGATGCTCAAAATGAAGAAAGTGACCAGAAATTAGTCTACGTTTCTCTTGGGACTGTTTTCTACAACAATGTGTTTGTATTTGATACAATAATTGAGGCTTTTAGAAGAATTAATAATAAAAACTTCAAAGTGGTCATTTCTGTCGGAGGCGAGAATGTTAAATTGTATGAAGAACGTGGAAAAAATGGTACATTTTTGATGCCAGAAAATGTTTTGGTAGTTGGTTTTGCACCTCAGATAGACCTTTTAGAAAGAGCAAGTATGTTTATAACTCATTGTGGAATGAATAGTACGAGTGAGGCAATACATTATGGTGTTCCCATAATTGCAATACCAATTAAGGCTGATCAACCAAGAGTTGCTTACAGAGTTTGTGATGAGTTAAAATTGGGAATTCGATTTAATCCCTTAATGCTTGAAATCGAAAGCCTAGCTAATGGAATAACTCAAGTATTGACAGACAGGTCTTACCTATACAGAATGCTAGAGTATTCGAAAAAATCACATTGCCACAATGGAATCGAATCTTCTGTTAAACTAATAGAAGATTATTTAAAAAGATAGGATATTTTTATATAATCTGATTTTGTAAATTTTTGAATTTTTAATCTATATTAGATAAATAATTTTGTCTTTTTTTTTCTCAGCCTCATTTTAATATATTTAGATTTAAACCACTATGAAAGATTTTTGAAATAGATAATTGTATTTAATTACAGTTTAAATACAAACCAATTAAATATTTAATTTAAGAGCTTCAATAGATGAGTTAAAACAATAAAATTTTCAAAAATAATTTTTAATCATTTTTTTTAAATATTTTAAGCAGCTATTTATATAATCTTATTTCAGTAAACTTTATTTGATTTTTAATTTTAAATATTTTTTTAGATAATTTTTAAAATAATTTAATTATATATTGAAAAAAAAAACCTGATCAGATTTAAATTAAATATATTTTTATTCCCTATTATTTAGATAAAATAAAATGCAAATAAAAATTGAAATTTTTTTATTTATCTTCGAATAAAAATGAAATTTACACAGGCTGTTATATAATTCTAATAAAAGATAAAGCTTTTAATCGTTTGAATTTTTGATTTAATTATTACATTAAATTCATTACCTTTTAAGATGTTAAATGTCGCTTTATTTACTCTAAATGTGGCAATATTATCTTTATTATATAAATTACAGCTCTAATGATTTACCATTAAAGATAAAAGAATGAAAAATTTATTAATTCTTCTTAGCCTCACAGCTTTTTCTTTGTCCTGCAAGACTAAGCCCAAACCAGAATTGAAAGATTTAAAATGGTGGCAAAAGGGAGTTATTTACCAATTATACCCTCGCTCGTTTAAGGATTCCGACGGCGATGGTTATGGAGATCTTGGGGGTGTAATCGAAAAAATTGACTATTTGAAATCAATTGGTATCACTGCCATCTGGCTTAATCCAATTTATCCATCGGGTGGTCTAGATGGAGGCTACGATATCAAGTCGTTTGTCGACATAGATCCTCTTCTCGGAGATATGGCCACATTTGATCGGCTCATTGAAGAAGCCCATAAAAGAGGCAAGTTATCTAAGTTAAAGCCTGTTAAAACTTAATTAAAATACAATAGGTATCTATGTGTTGATGGATTTTATTCCAAACCACTCTTCTGACCAACACGAATGGTTTCAAGCAAGCAGGAATAATTCTGATAAATATAGAGATTATTATGTTTGGCATTCGAGTACTGACAGAACCAAGCCGCCAAATAATTGGGTAACTTTACTCAAGAGCATATTTTATCAATATTGTTGAATAAATTCTCAAAAAAAGATATCCTATTTTGGCGGACCAGCATGGTCATTTGATGAACAAAGAGGTCAATGGTACTTGCACCACTTTCTGCCTCAGCAACCGGACTTAAATATCAGGAACAAAGCTGTCCAGGAGGAAATAGCAGTAAAGAAATAAATTAATTGATTGATATTTTTGAGTATTTTATCTAATTTTAAAATCAATAGAACACGATGAGATTTTGGCTTAAAGAGAAAAAAGTCGATGGTGTAAGAATAGATGCTTTGGCAAATTTGTTTGAGGACGAACGCCAGTTAGATGAACCACTCAAGCCTGGAGTTGTATCAAACCAAGTATTTAAAAATTTAAATTTTCAAAATTTGGAATAAACAAATACCATCATATTTGAGAATCTTAGCCATTCTGATTTGAATCATATTTATACACTGAATCAGCCTGGTACTCTTCAAATTTTGGTCGAATGGAGAAAATTAGTTGAACAAATTGCCAAAGAAGAAAATTCAGAAAAGTAATTTGAGTTTTTATTATTTGAATAAAATGTTTTTAAATTTAAAAATAGAAAAAATTGATTAATTTATATCAAAAATTTTTAATAAAAAAATTAAAGTAAAAATAATTTGAAAGTAATTAGAAAATAAATGACAACAAATTGACCAATTTATTTGAATGATAGTTTGAATTTTAAAGAATGATGGTAGTTGAAGTTTATGATGACCCGGAAACAACAATGAAATACTGTTTGTACAATGGTCAACCATCGGCACAATTTCCATTCAATTTTCAATTTATTCAACTCCGAAACGGCACCAATTTGGCCAATAACCAAAAGGGTACTCCATTTGAACCTAAAGGAATAAAAAAATTAATTGATCCTTGGATCGAGAGCTTGCCTGATAGCTGCTGGTCTAATTGGCAGGTAAACTAATTAAAAATAATTCAAGCTACTATTTTAGAAATTTTATTTAATTAAAAAAAGAAATATTTTTTAATTTGTTCACCATAATTATATGCTTTTTATATTTAGCTTGGAAATCACGACAACACTCGAGTTGGCACTCGAATTGGAGAGCAGTTCATTGATTTGGCAAATGCTTTAAATTTGCTCTTAGGAGGAACTAGTGTTACGTATTACGGTGAAGAAATTGGAATGGTTGATTTACCAAAGAATAAATTAAGCTTTGAAGAGTGTCAGGATGAAGCCGGAAAGAGAAGAGGAGTAAAAATTTAATTAATAATTTAAAGATAGATATTAATTAAAATTTTTTTTATAACCAGCCTGAGCTTTTCCATATATACAGCCGAGATTATGAAAGAACACCAATGCAATGGTCGACAGTGAATAATAACGCAGGATTTATGAATATTGAAACTGGCAATGGCCGAAAGCCTTGGTTACCAGTCAATGAGAACTATGTTCATTTAAATGTTAAGGTAAATTATTCATTTTTCTTAATTGATCAGATAAATGATCTAATTTTATCAGAAACAAACCGCTGAGGACTTTTCACATTTAAACATTTACAAAGATTTGATAAGGCTAAAACATGAGCCTTCATTTTCATGGGGTGATTTCAAATATCTACTGGTCGATGATAACATATTTTCTTTTGAACGACATGCCCCTGGTTTTAAGAAATATGCTGTCTTGTTTAATTTGTCAAATAGAACCATAAATGTAAATTTAAGCGATTTTAATGTTCCAGATGAGGCCAAAGTAAATTATGTCTTTGGAGCTGATCCACAAGAAACCATAGAATTGAGAAAATTCTACTCAATTGGACAGCGTATTTCAACCAAGAAAATTTTGCTGAATTCAGTTAATTGTATAATCATATCTTATTGATACAAATAATCCTGATAATATAAATTGGCTTTTTATCTTTTAGAGTAATAAATATATTTTAAATTTTAGTTTATAGTCTATCATTATCTGTAACCTTGCTTACCAATAAATAATTGATAGCTGGTTTATTTTTTGGCAAATAAAAAGAGAATTTAATTCTAAGTTTTATCTTAATAAAAAAAGAATAAGAGTATTATATAAGAAATTTTTTAATTTTTATTTGGAAAAAGTGTTAGTATCCGTACAAGCGGATACTAAACCGGTCAAATTATTAGAACCGTGACCATGTTCGCATTAAACAGCCAACCTAATGACGGGTGGTCATTTTGTCGCACGGCAAACATAATTAAATATTCTGAGAAGGCTTTTTTATTTTAAATATTTTTTTAAATAGCTCAAATTTAAAATTTTAAAAATTTACAATAAATTAATAATGAAAAATAAAGAGAGAAATATAAAGAGATCATTTCAATCTAAAAAATTGACAAAATTCTATTTTAAAGAATAGGAAAAAAAGAAAAAACTTGACTGGCCAAGTGGCCGCAAAAACCGTCCACCAAATGGACCAATTTTCTTTGGCCGCATCCAATACCAGTCAGAACAGCATTTTTTAAGTTTTATTGCTGAGGATTCAGTAGATAATTAGTGTTGTTTAAATGAATACAATTTGTATATTAAACAAAACAAAGTTTTATAACTTTGTCGGGTTTAAGTATTTATCTAAAAAATTTTGGATTATTTTAAAAAATAAATTAAAATAAGGCTTTTATCTTATTTTAAAACTCTTAATTTTCAAGTTTGCTGTTACAGCATTATCAGTCAGAGTATTTTAAACTACTGAGAAGAAAATCCGAAAATACTCATATGATTAAATTTTTTATTTTTAACTTTTACTGATAGTCTAATTGACATCTATTTTTAGTAGATAAATTAATTGTTTAAGTTGATAAGCGACAAAATTTTGATTACCAAGCAAAAAAGGCCACTGGCTCCCTGAATACTCAAAGTGAGTGTTTTAATTCAATTAAATTTGAGCCTTAAGAAATTTTTCAATCAATTTGTTTGTTTGCCTAGATATCAAACTTGAACTAATTAATGAACTAAAATATAAAATTCAAAACAAATTTAAAAATCTATCTTGAAATCAAGTTCCAAAATAATTTCAAGTATAAATAGTCTTATTTTTTTATATTTTTTTTAATCAATTTAACTTTAAAAAATGTAATCAACGATAATTTTAATTTCAAGGTTAATCAAAAGGCTAGTGCCCTTGTCATAAAGACTGATTATCTCTCCATTTATTTAAATAATAAAATAGATTTTACAAATTAAAATAAATTGTTAATATAATTATTTAAAAAAGTAAAACATTGAAATATTTAAATTGAATTTTTTTACAAAATCTGAGAAAATTAGATTAATATTATTAAAAATTGAATGCCTAAAATTATTGCTATAAATTTTACTATTACGAAATATAATTCTTAAAAAAAACTGACTTAATTCTAAAATTATAATGCTGTCAAATTTTAAAAAATAAAATCAATTAAACAACAATTAATTAATCGTCTTTTTATTTGATTTTAAAACGCAATATCGAATCTACATACTTAAAGATTAAGTTTAAAAATCCTTAGCCAAGTCGCATTAAATCAAATTAATTCGAATTCATAACCATTTCAAATTTTTCATTTCGGTAAATATAAATAGCCTAAATTCAATCGTACTTAATTAGGATTTCTAAGATTTAATAAAATTATTTTTAAAACTTTGAAACCTTTAATATATTTATGTCAAAAAAATAAAAAAATATATATGCTATGTCTGGATCTAGTGTTTTAAATTACACTCATATTTCGACAAAAAAAATAGTCTTTTTTTTACATTGGTACTATTTTCAATTAAAGATGACAAATAATTAAAAAGTCACGCTTCTAATTTAGTCAATAGGGTCTATTTAATTTAAATCAAGCTAATTTTGATATGGAAAACTTGGAAAGATGGTGGACCAAATTTGACAGCTTTTTGAAAGTGCGGATAACTATCTTCGAAAATGTTTAATAAGTTTATATGCTATTATTTTTCCAGTAATGAAATTTGACACTTTAGTTTTCCAAGAGTTAAATTTAATTTTGAATTAAGTTGTAGTCTTGTATCAAAAATTAAAAAATAATTTTTTTTAGGCTTAATACAAAATTGTTATCTCTCAAATGAATTTGGCGTTAATCATAGCTAGAAAAATCTGGTTATAAAAATTAACCTATTGTCATTTTAATTACTAAGCTCTTAAATTGTACAAAAAAAGGTCGTGCAAATATCATTTAAAATCCAAGGACAAGATTAGAATTAGAAGGTGTTTCCAAGTTTCTATGTTACCAATTTTCAAAGCCAGCTATCAATTTTTTGCTTTGATTTTTGTTCAAGCCTGCTTTTAACTATTATCTAGCTATAGATTTTCTTAAAAGCATATTTTTTTTGTATAAAATTTATAAAATTGTCCATGTGTGTGGTACAAATATGAGGAAAATTCCAAATATTTAAATTAATTTTATTCGATTTGATTTACTAAGGACACTTAGCTAAACAAACACAAATATTGTGCACATTTGTTTAATGAAATATTTTTTATATATATAATTTTTTTTTACAAATTTTAGCTTTTCTTATTTAAGAAAGGTAAGGGAAAAATTAAAAATAATTTCTTAAAATATTTTTCGTTTCTAAACTATAGCAACTTAAGCTACTATTAAATGAAGTCTTTTTCGACTGACATTTAGAGTATTGTTGTCTAATTGTTTAAGATTTTTCTTTATTTTTTGGATTAAAAAGCAATTTTTAAAATTTTTGCTATCTATTTTTAGTTGTCATGTGGTTTTAGAATCAAATGATAGCTAAAATTTACCGTAGAACAACCAAATGTGAACATTTATTGGTAAAAGTAGAAATAACAAAATAACAAGTGTGTTTAGATTGATGGAGATTTTGAGTATTATTTATTTTTTAAATTTAAATTTTTTATTTTAATGTCGAATATTTTAGAATTTATAATTATTTACTTGGTTTTGATGAGCAAGGTAAATGCTCAAGTTATTCAAATAATTTTAAAATTTTATCTTTATTTTTTTAAGACTTTTTGCTCCCCAGTTTATGAATACGAGACCGAAGATCGGTTTCCAATGTTTGAGTTTACCATTCCGCGCAATGACCCTACTTTTGCATGCTTAAAGCTGCAGACCAGCTTGCTTTTGTCGGTCGCCTATCCAGCCAAAGTTGGGGTAATTATTTTTTTCTTCTATTAAGTAATTTGCTTTTTTATAACAAAAATTGTTAAGCAATTTGACAAACAAAACTATTTAAAGATTATGTAACATGAGATAATTTTATTTTTCAATTTTTACTCTTAGGCTCTTTTATTTTTGTTCTTGTTAATTATTGTAGATCTCAAAAGCAATTAAATTTTAAAAATTTTAAAAAAGTTTAAATTTTTTTTTTGAATTTTTTGATAGTTGAACTTAAAGATAAAAAAACTGAATTGTGGACCTTTGTTGGATTGACTAAAATAAAAAGCCTTGCACAGAGTCAAGACTTTGCCAAAGTTGTTCTTTAAAACTGTAGCTTAGAATAATTTGTACTTGATGAATTTGGGACATACAATTTACTTTTTATCTAATTAAAAAAATATATATAAAAAATATAATTCGGAAATCGATAAATTTTATATTTGGCATAAAGGCCTTAACAAAAAAAGATAATTGTGCATTTAAAGAAGCCTTTTAGACCAAATTTGGTTCTTTGAATAAATAAATTGGTATCAAATGATCAACAAGATAATTTTAGAGGAAATAATTTTTGATTAATTGTTAATTTTTATTCTTGGAAAAAAATACCAAACGTTATAACCAAGCTCACTGATAAACTTGTTATTTCAACTTTTAATTGTTTCTTTCAAATAATTAGATTAAAAATTGTTTATAAAAGTGAATCATTTCTCTTTTTCAGTTTCTAACATATTAAATTATAAATATAATTTTTAATTTTAGACGACTTAAATTATAATTCTTAATAATAAATTTTATTCATTTGTCTAAGCTAAAAACTAGATGTTAACAAAATTTTGAGAATTTAAATAGGCTTTTATGCCTCAGACCAAGCACTTAAAAAATTCGATACTTTCTTAATTTTCATACTTTTTTGAATAATTTTATCTATTTATATATCGATGGATGTATAAAAAAAATATCAAGTATTTCATAATTAATTTATATAAATCAGAAATTGTTAAAAAAGCTAAGATATAATTTTTTTGCGCATTTTTTTTTAAATAAACTAAAGCGAATTTATTTTTTCCTTAAGGACCAAGAGGTGGTAAAAAATGTAAATTTTAGTATAACCGATTCGGACATTTCTAGCTATACCGGTTATTGCCAAAAAGAAAGAAACCAAATTGAGATTGTCTTTTTGGACGAATGGCGTCTGGAATTCTATTTTTACCGAGCCAACGAGACATATTTATTCGACCATGTAGTCCTTTACTACAAGCTAGATGGACCCCTGTTTCCGGATTCAATTCACCACGGTGCTCAATCCGAAGTTTACGACTTCACTTTTGTCAACGCGACTTTGTCACACTCGTACAGATGCAACTCTGGCATTCTAATAGATCTTGGAGAAGTAAAGATCAATATGGTTAACTTCAAGGTGGAGGCTTTCTTTGACAAAAGACCCAATTTGCCTTTCGACAAGGAAATAATCTGCCAAGCGGACAAGGAACCAGTGTCCAAAGTTTTCAAGGGCTGGTTGTACATAATCGCCTTCTTGGTCGCTTTTCTGGTCCTTGTTTCAACACTCTATTTATTTATGATTCACAGGTCCCATGCCAAAAAGCTCAAGAGAGAACTGGAATCGGATCCATTCGAAGCAGTCGACAACCAGGAAGTATGTGATGACACAAATTATAATGAAACAATTGAGAAATCTTTTTCCAAAGAGAAAAAACGTCTGGTAGTCAGAGTTTAGATTATAAAAAAAATTTGAAATTTTGTAAATAAATTTTTATCTATGAAAAGAAAAAATAAATTAATTTATCTAAATCACGAGACCAATTCTTGTTCATATGCTTTTTTTTTCTTTCTACTTAAATCAGAGTTTCATGTGATGGAAAATTTGGAAATACACGCTTTTTTTGATTTTTGGTGGTGTTTAAATTATACCAAAATTTTAAAATGTACACGAAAGGTATTGAACCCTTTCAGTATCTATTTTTACCATTTGGCTCATAAATGATCTATTATTTATAATTTTTATGATGGTTTTTGCGGCTAATCATTTATTTTAATTACTTTTTAATTTTATTCTAAAATTAATATGTTTTTTTTTCTATAAGTACTTAATTATAAATTGTTACAAAATTTAGGCCCAATATTTCAAAATTAATTCATTTCCTAAATAAATGTATTTTTAGAAAAATTTTAAATTATTTTAGATATAATTTTAGAAATCAAGATGAAGATTTGTATGTAGCTATTAATCATCTAATTTTATTTAATAATATTTTTTTTAGTTTTATTTGTGCTGGTATCTTTGTACCTTTTTGAATTGAACGCATGCCAGGATGATGTAAGTACCAATCTATGCTCATCTAACCAGTTAACTAACATTCACTTTTGCTTCCAGACCACAGAGATTATCACTACCACTTCTCCTATTCCTACTAATACTACCACCACCACTACTACTACCACCACTACTAGCACTACTACTACGACCACCACTAGCACTACTGAAGTATAATCCTGGTTAATCAGTCCATTTTTAAATTTAATCATTTTTAGACAACTACTACTAAAACACCAGAAACAACAACACCTTTACCACAAGGTGATGTGATCTTTAATTTCACTGTGCCCCAAAACGAATCATCTCCATGTCTTAGAGCCAGATTTTCGCTCTCTTTCGACTTCAAATATCCAGCAATTATAGTAAAATTTAACAACAAATCTTTAATTAATAAATTTTAATTGAAATTAATTTAAGAATGGAACTAAACTTAACGCTTCTGCCCACATAAAAGTTAACTCAATAGATGACTACTCTGGCGAGTGCAATGACGCATTTAACACATTGCAGATAGATTTTATAAAATCTGGATGGAATTTGCTGATGAACTATACCATTCAAGACAATACCTATGCATTAAATGTAATGCGTTTGCTTTACATGGTGAATGTTGAGATGTTTCCAAATGTTGATCCGGATTATATTGGTATCAAAGAGGTACAAGGTTCAAATCTAAACGAATTTGGTGCAAACAGAGGAAATTCATTTAAATGCACATCAGAAACCAAAGTTGAGCTTGGATCAGTTCATGTCGATTTTAAAAATTACCAAGCTCAGCCTTTCCTACCATCTGATAGCAAGACTACTGACTTTGATACTGCAATTGAATGTTCAGCTGACCTTAGTGGAAATAGCAAGCTTGTGCCAATCATAGTGGGCTCAGCTTTGGCCCTTTTGGTAATTCTTGTTTTAGTCGCTTACATTGTTGGCAGAAAAAGACAGCGTCCTGGCTATCAAAGCGTATAAAACTTATTTAATTTAGTCAACTGTTATGCTTTTAGATATAAACTTAAAGTAAAATAAATATACTATTTTAAAAAATCTATATTATAAATAGAGCCATTTTATTTGGTCATTAGTAGCTAATTGACCAATTTTTACTGTTTTATTTATACAAGCGTCTTTTTTTTTTTAGATAAAATAAAAAGCATAAAATTTGTTTTGAAAATTTTTAAATTTGTCCAAAAAAATTTATTTTTAGAATTAAATAAATTAAATTAAAATTGTTGTCCATTTGTAGTTATCAATCTAAATCAATTAAAAACTGAGATTTTGGACTCGTTTCCAAACTATGCTCTTGAATTTTAAATCTGTTTTGTTAATAATTACCTTGCTTGTACAAGGAACACAATTACTCAGTCTTTTGGTCATTTGGTAATCATGCCAACGACTATGGTCATATGACCAATGTTTGTTGAATAATTTCCAGTTGAATAACAAGGATTTTGTTCAATCCTCAAATTTAGGCACTTTAGATGGTAATTAATTTTATTAGAAATCTTTTAAAAAAAAGGTTTAAGTGCTTTTTTTAAAATTTTTTAATTAATATTTTTTATAATCATTAATGATTTTAGATAAAGATAAAAATTTCTAATTAACTATGAGAAATGTCTAAATTTAATATTAAGAAAATCCTTTTTAGGAAAACTTAAATTAAAATTTTTAGACAACAGCTTTGAATTTGGTTTAAATTTTTTCATGTAGAAATCTGAGATAAAAAAGTTAATTATTATGAAATTAATTCGAATTATTTAATAGTTTTTAATGAAATTTCATTTTTTTTGCAATTAAATTAAATTTTAATCAAATATGAATATTCATTTTGGAAACTTTATTTTATTAAATATTAAAAATTAAAAATGTATAAATATAAGAATTAAATGTGAATTTTTTAAAATAATGTCAAAAATTTGTGGAATATGTGGAGCCGATTCGGCAGCGTATCTTTGTCCAAGATGTAATTTGCCTTATTGCAATTCGAACTGCTACAAAAACCTTCAAAAACATGGCGAGTGTTCCGAATCGTTTTACCAAGAACAAGTTATGGCCGAATTGAAGAGCATGAGTTTAAATGACACTGAGTCCAGAGCCAGAATTGTTGACATATTGAAAAAAGAGGCTAAAAAAATGGAAGAGAGTGATGAATTTCTAGACACAGAGAACCAAAATGAGAATATTTCATCTTCACCAAAGGAAGATGATCTTGTTAAACATTATCTTGGCGAGATTTTAAACTGGAAACCTTGGTGGAGAGTGTCTGAATATCCTACAGTGTCTTTAATTACCGAAATTGATGGGAAAAAAGACAATTACCTTGTGCACCTAAATCCAAAGCTTGTACAAAATTCCCAATCCGTTTCAGTTCAAAATTCAAGCTCTTTTTTGTATAACCAAATTTTAAAGAGCTTATTTATTTATCAACTATGCTTGTACACATATCAATTAAACCTAGATGATTTTGCTTCTGGTAAAAAAAATGAAAAATTGGATACAAGCTATCTCCAAGAAATATGTACTAGCTATCTAGAAATTGAAAAGCTAATTGACAAGTTAGTTGCCAAGGGTCCCGATATCAAACAGCAATTCGAAGCCATTTTATCAATTTTGACTGGCGAGCAGATTTATTTCCTAAAGGCATATACAAATAAAGAATTTCTGATTAATTTAATTGATGAATTACAATTTGTTCAAAAAAGACCTAGAGTTATGATAAAAATAATATCTCATTTGTACGATTTATTTAGTTTGTGTGCTTGGCAAAAGGAGTTAAGAGACGAAAAAGTTGGCAATTTGGCGACAAACGTGTTTCATTTTGGTGAAAGAAAAAAGCTTAGCGAAATCAAGAATGAATCAGCAAGGGTTAAGATAATAAAGTCAGAAACAAAAACAGATAATGGTCAATCAAACGCACCTAAACTGTCTAAAGGGGAATGCAAGCTTTTTTTGAAAAGATTGGAATATTATTTCAAGTGGTTGGAAGTACATGCAGAGGCTATTGTCAATGTGGAAGCATGTGACAATGTAAAAAATGACTTGGACATAGTAAAGCAAAGCTTTCGCCTCGAAATGGAACAATTTGACCAAGAAAAAAAATTAATAGATAAAAATTTAGACAAAATTCGGCCGAAAATTAAACTTATTGAAGAAATTTAAAGCAACATTTGGTTATTAAAAATAAATAAATTTTATATCAAAATTAATTTTTTTTTCACATATAAAAAATTTAAATGATAGAAAGATATTAATTAAATCCTCAAAAGAAAAGGATAATTTTTACAATCAAAATTGTGGGTTGTCTCTCTCTGCCGGTTGTTTTTTTCTAAACAGATTGATTATAGCCTCAAGTTATATAGAATTTTATTCATCATTTTTGACTTGGTACAAAATTCAAATTAAAAATATTTAATTAATTTAAAAAAAAGTATTTCTATTATTTTAATATATATTAAGAATAAACTAAATTAATCTCAAATACAATAAAATAAATTTATTGATTAGTGAAATTTCGAGACAATTAAAGAATTGTCTTTATGGGTCTAATTTATTATTAATTAGCCAGTCTGTGAGCAATATATTCAAA